>JAWZYV010020045.1:0-41604 GCA_038373885.1 Cheiracanthium punctorium | reverse complement strand
CGGGCCAGTATCCAAAATGGCATCCTTATACGGTGCTTGGTATTTGCTGCGAGCACAGTGCTTGGCCCACCTGCCTGAATTTGATTGGTTATAAACTGAACTGAAGCAAGTGCGCGGCCCGAGAGTTGTATGAAGGGGATTCCGCGATTGAACTCTATACGCATGCGCACTTTTGGCCGAGTTTTTGCAGTCGAGAGTAACAACGTGTGGAAGTTCTGTGAGTGTTTGTGTGGTATTCCATTTTGTGTAGTGTGGGGAGTATCCTTAAATTCTTTTTTGACATTATTTTACTGTATTGTGTTTACAATTTAAATCATTAATTTAGTTATAAATGGCTAAAAATACGAAAATTCCCTTAAAAGATCTTTATTACGAGTTAATTCACGAAACTTAGCTATCTTTTAGAATGTAAGCCTAAATAACGTGACAATCCAGCTAATTTCAAACTAATGAAATTATATATAGGAATAATATTCCTTCAAAACTTCTGAGGTGTATAGTGCCTGAAAACTTAACCCATATGGAGTAAGTGAAATAAATCTGAAAAATTTATTCGCCGGAATGTGTGACGATCTTGGAGATGTATAACTTCATGGTGACGATACTGTATTTCCGCATGGCATGAGAAATAACAAGGTTTGGTCTAATTCTTTTTTACAGTATCATTATGTACCTTAAGCTATATTAAAAATTCTGTCAGGGTTTAAAATAGAAACATGGCCAATGTTAAATCTCTACGATCCGATCGCTAAGTTATCGTGTATAATTTGTATTATGGAGCACAGTACTAAAACCCGCATTGTTTGTTGATTATAGATGACAATGTTAGTTGAATATATAATGTAATAAAAAGAAAAAAAAATTGATTTTTCAGTGTCATTTTTTTTAATGTGATTATAAACTGTTTTGTGTTACGATATAAAATGCATTGTTATTATGTGTATTTTAACTTGGCTTAATGTGTTTATAAAAAGGAGTTCTTGGTTCACTAAATAGTAATACGGAAAAACAAAAGTCTTATTATTTCGCTAAAATCCATAATTTATCAAGATAATGAGCCTTTGTAGCCTACTTTAATTAGACTTCAGTGCAATTCCTGAAACAATCAAACCCATACTAGAAAATACCTTAGAATATAAATATTACTTAAAAACTGCAGACTTAAAGTAACATAAGTACATGTTCTGTTGATTTTTGTTGCATGTTTGGAACTTCTAGATCGGGGTATCCAACCGGCAGCCCTTGGTGTATCATTTTGTGTGGCCCACAAAGCTTTATGGGAAAATAATTTGCAATATCAAATTAGATGCTCTGATTTAAGGAAAAGAAGCTTTTGTGAAAATCCTTGTCATATCAAACACTTAATTTGTGAATAAATTTGATTTTACTTGGTTTCCATGAAATGTAGTGTGTCACACCCCCCCCCCCTCACATTTTAGATTCTTCTTTACTCCATCTCCAAAACTCAACAACAGAGCATGATGTAAACATCCCTTCTGTAGGAGTTGCAGCAGACAAACCCACACTCTCACTGAATATTTTGTGTGTGCTTTTACGTTAATTTTTTCCATTTTTGTAATTTAAAAGTTTTCCTTTAAAGTTTAATCATATTGCTTTTCATATGGTCTGGTAGTTAGCACGCCCTTCTTATGGGTTTGGGTTTGGTTGTTAATTCCTCCTCCTTTTTTTATCGTAATTTAATTCTTGTTTTTGTTTTTTGTAATTTGGTGGAAGTTAGCCAGTTTTTGATCAATGTCTTTAATCTCCCGGAAACCTCAAATAACTCCACTTACAACCCCGGTCACAGAAACCGTGCGATGCGGCGACACTCATCGCAGATTCTTGAAGGTCTGCAAACTATTTCAGAATTTATATTGGCCGCTCCACTGCCTATTATTCTGCGATGATGTCATGCGGACTGTGCACCGTGTCCTAGCAGACTATGCTCGCAGCATAAAAAGCTCTTCTGCACCAAGGCTGTTCAAGCATATGTCCGTGGCATGTCGAAACTTTGCCAGAAATCGCAGCATTAGCAATTCAGAGCTGCACGCCCTCATGTAAAGGCCCAGCCCTTCCTGTGGCCAGAGCGCATTTATGCGTTCTCACTGAAGATAAGACGGAAGGTTGCCCCCAGGTCGAGTCCATCCAACCTTAGCCCTTTCGGAGGTTTTCCGTGGATTTCCTCCAAAACTTCTGCGTACATACAGGCCTAGGGGGACCCGTTAGAAAAGGGCCCTCCTTGGTGAGGCATTTCCCCTCTTTGGCCTATGATCCCGCGCGTAGATAAGAGGCCGCAATACCCACCACTTCATTTCAGTGCGCGCAAAAACCCGATTACTTCATCGTTTGTCGAGGGAATCTTATTCATTTTAGATGCATCTCGATATCGCCTATTGCTTCAGTGATTCTTCATTAAGCAAGTCTTTCCCATCCTTTTTGAGAACTTATCGTATTTTTCATTTTCATTGCATGCCCATTGCATTAGCTTTTATATCAAGGCAATTAAAATTACTACATATTTTTAATAAATAAAAATAATTTCTTTGTTAATGCGGCAATATTCAACGACTTGCATCCAGGGAATTTAATAAAGCAATTGATTTTCTCGCATCCTGTTTGTGAAAAAAAACATATTTTTCGTTTCATTGCCAAGCCAATTTATACAGAACTTTTGTTATCAGCAGCTAAAATTTGAAATCAAAAAACATATTTTCAATAAAATAATGATTTATTGCCATCAAATCATTTCTTGATCTTCGCATGAGTTTCTATTTTTCTAACCAAGATATACCTTGTGCTGAACTATTTTGGTATTTTTAAATCTGCGTTGCAGACTGATGTAGAAAATTCTGTGACTGGGCTTACAACCAGATTACGCTCCGGCCCACTACTAGACAGGTGTATTCAATTGCGGCCCGAGACCCAGGGTTAGGAATAACAGGAATGCCTCTTTTCTGCTGATCGGCAGATTTCCTCTTTACTTATTTATTTATTATTTATTGGCATTTTAAATATTCAGATGCTAAAAATTCCACTGGATTTCAATTTTTTTCCAGCAGTATTAATTTTTATCCTCTTGATTTCAATCTTTTTTCATCCCTCTTGAACAATAATATTTTTCTTTTCGCATTTCTTCATTTAAATCTCCAGTGCTGTAAGAATAAAAATTAACTTCTATTTCAAATTTGAATTAATTTTACCAAAGAAACCAGTAAAAGAAAAACTTTAACCAGTAAAAGAAAAGCAAACAAGGACAGGTTCAGATATGAATGAAGATGTGTAAAATAATTAAAGTAAAAGCTGAAAGTTTTTTCTCAATGAAATATATATATATATTTATGAAATAAAATGAAAAATGAACTTAACATTAAAAAAAAAATTCCGCATACATTACATACTTTTTTGAAATTGCTTTTCAGCTGTGTAATATAATTATTTTGTTATACAATTTTCACTTTTTCATATTTTTTATATTCGTTTGGGATTTCCTCTTTTTTCACTATTTTTTTATTTGCGCATGTTTTTTTCTATTATGAGTGGTATCACTGAAATAAGAGTTTGTTAGTCATAGTTTGTACCCAGAAATGTAAGCTTGATGGACATGAAATAATACCTGGTTTTCATTTTTGACGCCTAACTTAAAGGGGGGGCACAAAGTGCAAAAGACAAACTGGTGGAAAAGTAATGTAGGAAGGTTAAAAAAAGCACAATTTCTCGCAAGAAGTTTTTTTTTTGGGGGCGAGTCTTTCCCCCCTCCCCAATCTCTAAAATGGGTTCAATATTCTTTTATTACTTTAGCCGGTAAATAGACTGGTTAAATAATTGCCTTAGTACTTAAATATATGTATAATACAGTAATATTGTTTGATTGGAGATCAAATTAAATTGTAATTTAATCAGCTATTTTTATACAGGGCAAAATTTCACTTTTTTTTCATAATTCTTTTGCTTTTTAGTTTAAAAAAACTTAATTAAAATTTGAAGCAATTAATATTTAAATCAAATGAATTTTAACCCTTTCATTCCCAGGTTACCTGAAATTTCATCTTTCTCTCCCCCCTCCCCCTTGAGAAAATTTAGTCACTTTTAAGTATGATCGGTGGCCAGGTTGTTCTCGCCTTTTCTGTGTATGCGTGAAATGCTGAGTGGCTCATTGTTAGAATGGGTTACCTCCCGGTAACAGAGAAGAGACCAGTCGGTAGTGTCCATTGTGGTCCTATGAATAGGAGCTATCCTTCTCCTATCCCTAAAAAGATTTTAACCACTTGTTATGTGTCAAAAGGAGGGGATGGCATTTTTCCCCCAAGTGTCTTTAGGAGATACGGGATCCACTTCATGCCGGACGCTTACAGCCATTACGAGATCTAAAACATTAATAACTTGTAGTACATTCAAGTTGACAAAAAACCAGTATATCAGTTAATATTGATAATTGAAAATGTTCACTTTCAATACCATGTATTTTTTTTATTGTCTAGGCAGACTGTTAGACTTTCTGCTTGCCACTGCTGCCAAAATTTATTCTAACATTCTTTGCACAATGCAAAATTAATGTATAAGCTAATTTTTAGGAAACTCTAAATGCATCAGTTTTTGTAACAGCTAAGAAATAATTACAAATCTGGCTATCAATTTTCCAAAGTTATTGATATAATTATCAAGTAAGATTATTCAGATGAAACTTAATAGTGCATAGTACTTCCATACTTCTTTTTACTCAGGGAGGTTTTGAAATGAATTCTAAGATGAATGAAATGGTAATTCTACAATCCTGTAAATTTCTATTATAATAGCTTGGTTAATTGATGAATTGTTTTGTGCTGCAGTGCTTATGAAAACCGTATTTGTGTTAGGTTTTTACCATTCAAAACTTCTGCAATAGTCTATCAATAAAAATGTTCTGATCATATATACTTAAAATTAATACACTGCTCAAAACAATTAAAGGATATTGTAAGTTTTATATAATGATATAAGCGAAATTTTTTTTTTTGTTTGTCGAAAATGGAAGAAGAGAATCACAATTGCAAATTTTTCTGATTTTCAAACTGTGGAGTATGCTAATTTTGAGTTCGACGTCAAAAATGTCGCTTCAGTGGCAGCGAATAAAATTGGACTTTCAACTGAATAAAAGAATGAAGACAAGGATGATCGGCATTCAGTGACTGCTTTGTTTCGATGAGTACGATGTCTCAGCGAAGTCATTTAACCGATTCAGAAGCTTGGAGAGTTGTCGGTAGTTTAGAAGGGGGCCAAACTCAAGCCGAAGTAGGGCAAGCCATTGGAGTGTCACAAAGTGTGATTTCCAGGATCTGGAACTGGTTCTTGGCGACTGGAAGTGCAGGCCGAAGACCAGGGCAAGGTCGAATGCCCAATGAAGATCGTTATTTAGTGTTAGCGGCTCGGAGACACCGGAATATGAATGCTACTCTTCTCAAACACCTTCGTTCAGCTACTGGCACCACAGTTTCAACTCGGACTGTCCGAAACCGGCTCCATGGTGTAGGTCTGTATGCTCGCCGACCGATGGTATGTTAGACTAACATCAAGGCATCGTCGCGACCGCAGGGAGGTGGGCAAAACAGAGCATGTGCGACTCTCGAACTGGAGGGATATGAATGGGGAAGCAATGTTTTCTTTTTGTGACAGGTCCCGTTTTTCAGTTTCATCCTGGATAATAGGACGTATTTTTCATCTGAGAGGGACCGTCGCTAGTAGAATAATCCTGGGCTTTCGTAGCACGAAAGTGTCAGCTTTTGGCGGTTGGCGGGAGTGTTGGTGTATGGTGGGCTTCTCCCATTGACAAGGCGCTCAGACCTCTACATCATTCGAAGATTGGACCTCTGACTGGTTGCGCCGAATTTAGGGGATTGAGATCCTCGGACCTGTTGACTTTACCAGTCCCTATTTGACCTCTACGCTGCAGATCGAGAAGGATGGACTTCATTATTAATGGTCGCTAACCGCAGGCCACTATCGTGCTATACCTGGTTGGCGGATTTCCTTTTCGAGGAAAGGGCATTTCAGTACGAATGCGATATGGCCAAGCGTGTTCTTCTCAGACATGACAATCCAATAGTGCACTGTTTTGCGGGACGCTCTAGGAAGACGGAGTTGATGGGGCCGCCAACCCCCACTCCCACAAATCTCTCGAAAGAAAACTGGAAAGAGTGTCTTCTGGAAGAGTAGGACAGATACCCAACTCCGTGATTAATGCCTCGTTGACTCCATGCCTCAAAGGTGTTCAACGTTGCTGTCCGCCCATGGAAACCATACCCCCTACTGAAAATGATTTCCTTTGAAGAAAACACCTTTTCTTATTCTTTTTTTCTCATGCACAAATTGCATAGCTGCCAACTTGTACGGTTTAGCCGTACAATGTACAGATTTTGGTTCTATTGTACGGTTGGAAGCTGTCATTGTACGGTTTTAAATGAAAAGTAACTTAATTGAACAAAATTCATGAAAAATATGAGTTTCCCTAAATATTTAAATTAATTGATGTTCCAATTTTTGCATCATCTTTTGAACACAGTACTTTTTGTTTTCAAAAACCGTAGTCAAAGTCAAACACTTGCATAACGGGACGTAAGTGTTTACAGTTATGGAGCTAGAAAGAGACAAAAGCACTGCTGGGAAGGGATTATTTCCCCATTTCCGGTAGGTTCGATATGATTGAAGAATGACCAGCAGATTTCTGTCTCCCCTCTTTCTAGAATTGAGGCGTCAATAGACGGGGAAATGGGGAATTCTGTACTGTGATGTCACAATCACAGGTTGCAGTGCATGCTGTTTCTAGAGCCGATTAAGGAAGTTTTTTTCTGATTGGCAACAGGCAGCACTATTTTACTTTTACGAAAGGCGAACTGGCTATATTTTGGCCGCGTTCAGACTGCCACTTTTGAGAAACTCGATTACTCGGGATAAAACCCCATGCCGCTTCTCGATGGCCCGATTTGAGCTTTTCGGGAGAGATAATAACAATATTCGTTCAGACTTGCCAAGGTTGTAGTTAGCGTCTGAGTTTTTCCCAACTGCCCCAAGGGATTTTCCTTGGGAGTTGGGGAGATTAGTATCCAACGTGAGCTTTGTTTTATGTGTTATTTGTTCGCTCCCATTGCTCCACAGGTTAGTAAATACGTTGCCGACCCCTTTTTTTCCTATTAAATACCCGAAACTGT
Organism: Cheiracanthium punctorium; assembly: GCA_038373885.1. Taxonomy (NCBI): domain Eukaryota; kingdom Metazoa; phylum Arthropoda; class Arachnida; order Araneae; family Cheiracanthiidae; genus Cheiracanthium; species Cheiracanthium punctorium. The sequence continues at coordinate 34,423 of JAWZYV010020045.1, read as the reverse complement.
TCACGATGTCAATCTCCGCGTAAAACTCGAGCAGTTCGTGTTTTACTCGAGTTTTACCCGAAAGTGGCAGTCTGAACACGCCCTTTAATTGTTCATGGTGGATAGATGTATAAAGTAGCACAATCAAGTTTTTCTGGAGTTGTATAAAAGTGAATATCCATGCATCAGTAAATCGCGTAAAGGGTGAAACTTTGCATTTTGTTCTGTTTGTACCGCTGACATAAAAATAGCGCATGGTGGAAAAAGTGACATCAAAGATCATGTCAACACCCTTAAACACAGGAACTTAACAAAAACTGTGAATAAAATTACGAAGCTACGAAAAATTTTCAGCATAACTGATAAGGACAAAGTTATTAATGCTGAGTGCCTTTTTTCTTCATTTAACAGCATAATTTATCAATTGCTGTAGCGGGATCTGCTAGTATAACCTACTACGTCTGTCGACCATGTATCAATCAGCTAAAAAGTTTCCCAGCCACAAGATCCACCTAAAACTGCAATATTCTTTGTTTTGAGCACTGTATATATTCACTTTTAATGTTTTGTTATAATTTACTTATGATTTTAAAATGTATAATTCTTATGCTATGATTGTTATAAAATACTAATGTACTGCTTTTTCTTTTCCAGGACAAGATGAACAGGTCAGATATGAGTAATGATTTTTCAGTAAAAAGTTACTCTAAGAGACATGCTAAACGTAAAGTTAAAGCACGAGTTGAAACATATATGGCACTATTAAGTAATAGTACTAATAATAGCGTTAAAAGTTCAGAAATCTTTCCACTTAATAATGTACAGGCACATTCATCAGTACATAATAATTTATTTGATACTAATATGAGTAATGAAGAAAGTCACACACAGGATACACCAGAAGTAAAAGTTGATTCACACATACCATGCACTTCACCCAAATACTACTCTAAAAATCAGGATCCTATTCCTAAGCATACTACTCCAAATGAAGAGTTTAAAACTAATTTAGTACAATGCTTCTTAAAACATAATTTGTCACATGTTGCAATAAATGATATTTTAAAAGTGCTACATCCTCTCCATCCAGATTTGCCTTTGGATGCACGCACATTACTGCAATCACCTTCTACTGTACCAGTTGTTGAAATGGATAGTGGTTCTTATGTTCATTTCAATTTAAAGGATACCATTTCAGAAAAATTAAGCAATGGGATGAAGACAAAATCAAACTCCTTGTTGATAAATTTACATATAGACGGTATTCCTTTATACAAAAGCTCATCAAATCAGTTTTGGCCAATCTTGGGTTCCCTAATTGAAACAAATGATAATAACCCCTTCGTAATTGGGATATATTTTGGCAAACAAAAACCTTCTAATGTTAACCAGTTTTTAAATTTGTTAATTAGAGACTTAAAGTTTTGTAAGGATGGGTTTACATGTATGGGGCAAAATTTTAAAGTAAATGTCAATGCTGTCATTTGTGATACCCCTGCACGAGCACTAGTCACTTGTTGTAAACATTTTAATGGCTACTTTGGTTGTGACAAATGCACGCAGAAAGGTGTATGGCATGGTCGCATGACATTTCCTAATTTGCATTCTTCTTTGCGATCGGACGCTGATTCTTTCTCAAACAATAACAGGGATGGCCACTTTATTGCCACTTCGCCATTTTCTGCTGTAGACTTAGGCCTAATTACTAAATTCCCATTAGATTATATGCACCTTGTCTGCTTAGGAGTTATGAGGAAGCTTTTAATGAAATGGTGTCGTGGACAAGTTAGTTTCAGATTAGGGATTCAAGACAAGAAACTGATCTCGGTAAGAATGCATAACAGCTGTAAATACATTCCTGTGGAATTCCAAAGAAAGCCCAGGGAGATTAAAGATATTGATCGCTGGAAAGTTACAGAATTTAGGTTTTTTCTTTTTTATATTGGCCCGGTAGTATTGAGAAATATTTTACAACAAGAACCATATGAACATTTTTTGATACTCCATGTTGCAGTGAGGATTTTAGTTAGTGATTCCTACGCAGAATATTATGCATATGCTGGAGAGTTGCTTAATACTTTCGTTGCTCGGTGTCATGGATTATATGGAGCAGAGTTTTGTACTTACAATGTACATTGTCTTCTTCACTTAATCCATGATGTTAATAGATTAGGAAACCTTGAAAATTTCAGTGCATTTAAATTTGAAAGTTATTTAGGCATGCTAAAAAAATACTTAAGGTCATATGCGAATCCACTGCAACAAACATACAAACGAATTGTGGAGCAAAAAATGTTCTGTGGTAATAAAAAAGAGCCTGAAATAACAACCTTCACACCGTGTAAGCAACTTAATGAGCCATCACCACAAATGCAAAAGTTGGGTGTGACTGGGGAAAGGTATTTACAGCTAAAATGTAACAAATTTTCTCTCAAGAACACTTGGGGAAATAACTGTGCAATACTGATCAATGGTGATATAATTATTAAGGACATTGTTACAGCAAACCAAATGTGTGTTATTGGGAGAAAATTTCAAAACCTTACAGATTTTTATTCGGTTCCTTGCAAGTCCTCAAATTTACAAATTTACCGTGTATCACAGCTCTCAGGATATAAATTATGGCCAGTAACATCTATAAAAAACAAAGGAGTGATTATACCATATAAAAAATATTTTGTTTTCATCCCATTGATACACAGCAATTAAGAAAGTTGATCAAGCTTCCTAAGTCTCCCTCATACCTCCAAGATAAACTGAAATTCAAAAAGCTTTATGTAGGTATTTGTACCAATGTAAAAGCACAAAAAATAAAAACGTGTGTGCCCCAGACCGGGCCCTATAGATGGCTGGGAGGGCTCTCCAGAATCATCAGGTGGCAGTGACTAGAAATTGTACGCCGATAGCCTAATTATCCACACGGTTAAAAAAAAAATAATAAAAATAAAAAAAAACGTGTATTCTTAGGCAGGAATATCTGCCAAAGTTACACGGTAAAAAAAAAAAGCTTGTATGTAGGTATTTGCACCAATGTAAAAGCACAAAAAAACTTATAAAAATAATAAAAACATTTGTGCCCTATAGAGGGCCGGGAGGGCTTTCTAGAATCATCAGGTGGCAGTGACAAGAAATTGTATGCTGATAGCCTAATTATCCACACGGCTAAAAAAAAAATACAAATAATGTGCATGCCTAGGCAGGAACATCTGCCTTTTTTAAGTTAGGCATAAAAAATGATAGCCAGGTATTATTTCATGGTCCTCAAACTTAAATTTCTGGGTGCAATTATGACTAACAATCACTTATATTCTAACCCTGCTTATTATCCACATGGTTAAACAAAAATATAAAAATTTATTTAAATAAACATGCATGCCTGGACACGTCATTCTACAGAAAATGTGGTACATATTTCCAATTTGTGGTAGTTATTTTTAGAAAATTATTTTAAAATATTCTTGTAAGATATTTTAAATATTATGACAGATTTTTAATATAATTAATAAAAATTAATGATGGTTTTATTTATTTTTTTTTTTTTTAAATTTGCTTTTTTCAACGAACAGTGGGATACTTATATACCTCCGTTACATGTCACAACATATTTTCTTCCATTTACTTTTTCACTTACTTATTGAATTCAAAAGGGGATACAGATTTCATACAGTAATTTCAGTTACTAGATTTTTTTTTTTTTTACATTTTAAATGAATTCTGTTACAAAAGAAATAAAAATTTCAGCATTAATTATCCTTTAAATTACCCCAGACTTTCTTGTATCCTCTGTTCAAAATGCAATAAGGTGCAAGCATTTCCCATAAATGGCAGTCCTGTCACCTTTTTACAGAGGATTAGAATCACAGGTAACCATTTTCAATATCTGTTCTTCACAGGGAAGTTAAACAGCTTAATTTGTAAGAATTTCAGCATTTTTCTCTCTGTAATGAAATAGATCATTAACTTTGTATCCTCCGTTCTTGATTTTTAAAAGGTGAAAATTGTTTATTTACTAAAATTATTTTTTTCAGTTACTAATAAAGCATTTTTTTAGTAAAATAAAAATAAAAATGAGGTTAACTTTAATCAATATGATATAGAAAACAAAACATAACAATTTGCATCCTCCGGTACAATACGAATGTAATGGGATAATACACTTTTAAAAATATCAATAATGAGACTAACATATAATTTTCAATAAGTCTAAATTTTGTTTTTAATATAATATGCAGATTTATTTAAATAAGTTTTTAATTATAATTTTAAAAAAATGAATTTTACAATTCAGTATATTTTTAAGATTGTAACTTTAAAGTTCTCATTTTTCTTATAAATATCCTTTAAAACAATAGTTTTAAAACAAAAATTAAAATTAATTTTATATTCTGTAATGAATGCTCTAATAAGATATGCAATCATTATTTCTTTCATAAACGTGTATTCTTTGTTACAAGTGTGTATTTTCCCTTCGTGTCCAAAATTCCAATTGCAAAAAACAGTTAAAAATACTCAAAGAATATGACCAGCTATATTGGGGTATTAAGAAGTATAAAAAGAGCAATATAAAAAGAAAAGTGAAGATTTTTTTTGGTTTTGTTTGTTGTTGTAAATTTCAACTTAGGAAACCTACATTTTCTGTAGAATGACCCAGACAAGAAAATTCCTGCTTAACATGGTCAAGCCAAAAAAAAAAAACAAAAAAAAAAAAAACTCTTCATAAAAAGAGTTATAGAGTAGTTATAGAGAGTTAAGAAGTATTTGCCCTAGACTACTGGTAGGGAGATCAATTGTTCTTGTGGACAAAGGGTTACAAGTTTGGTCTTATGATCAATCATCGTGCTGGCTAATGGCGACTGGGGTACGTTAAATAAGTCGTAGTCGCAATGTCCTCAAAGTTCCCATACAAAACAATACCTCTCAGGGTGGCAGAACTGAGCATTGGATCTTCTGCTTGGTTCTTGCTTCAAAATTAAGAAGACCCCATTAACGGTACTTACAGGACACTCCCTCTAATACGCACAGGTTGGGACAAAGGGTTCTGCAGATTATAGGTCATTTGGTTAACCCGGGACAAAGAATACAGGCTGTAAAAGTAGATTTTCAAGAACTATGAAGTCTATGAAAGAAAAAAAGAAGGGGCCTGGGGTTCCTGGGAACATTCAGATCCTGGGGGGGATCTTAAACTGGGTCACTTTTATTGCATATAACTGTGTTTGATTTAGACTTCGAGGTCCAGTTACACTCGATAAAAATAACTAAAAATTATAAATACCTTAATTTTGGGTATTTACCAAACACAGGAATAAATACCCTACCCACTGGATATTTACCCAATTCAAATCTGTAAGTGAAAAATTCTCACCCATTTTATAAAATCTCACTGAGTTGGGAAAAGGTGTGAAATTCTCGCACATTTTTTTTTTCTTCAATGAAAACCCTGGTAATGCAAAATTATACTGAATGAAGATCTCCCATGCCTTTCCATATATCAGTACAAATAGTGAGTTTCCACAAATGATTATTCTAGTTATTAATGCAAATAGGCTAACATTTCAGGGGACTTCTTTTTCTAGTCTTTATTTTCACGAAAGTGAAAGTTTCACCAATCTTTAAGTGTCTGAACTGAAAAACTGAAATATAAAATCGTTTGTTTACATGGAAAATGTATGGCAGAATATAGGGTTGCAAATTAGAGGGAGTGTGCTGTAGTGATTTTTGTCTAGTTTGATGTGTAAAGTGACTTAATAGGCTTTGTATTTTTTAAAGATTTTGCATAGTCGAGTTTAAGGAGCCTGATGGACAGAAGACGGTCGAAGTAGTCCCAGCCAAATGGCTGATGGGAAGGGATTACTGTTTGTGGCCTCCCGTTAGGGAAACGTGGAAAATATCAAAGCTCGTTATTACAAGTGCAGAGCCAAAAGACACGTGGGAGTCGCTGGAGTGCCGAGTCTTGAAAGAATATGGTTTGATCTTTTTTTTTTTTTTTTTTTTACTTTTTTTGCTCAGTATATTATTTAAAAAAAACAGTGACCTAACAAATCCCTTTTGTAGACACATATGAAGGTGCCAGAAGGCATTTGAAAATGCAGAGGACACATCAGATTTGTCCTCTGGAGCAGAGCGGAAGAAGAGGAAGACACTAAAACGACCTGTGCAGCACTTAGATGTGCTCCACGAATCTTCAGACTCGGATTCTGGGAGCAGAATATTAGGACAAATATATCCTAAGAACACACCAACATTGAATGGAGGCAAGGGGAAAAATGATTCATACATGAATTTGCCTGAGTCGCCATTCGGCCACCCTCCCAGGCCCTATCCTTCTGTGTCCATATCAACTCCTTGTCCTAGCCAAGCCACCGAGACGGCTCCTGTGCAAACTATTTCAGAATGTCGGTGCATGAGCACATTTATGGAGAAATTTGGGGGTAAACAAGTTTTTTCTTTTTTTCCATCTAATGACTGAATTCACAAAATAAATATTGACGCAACATGTTGTTCAGGGTGGCCACGTGTCCTTGAAAACCTGGAATGTCCTTGAATTTACAAAAAAAAAGTTCAAGGCCTGGAATGTGCTTAGATTTTGAATGGATGTCTGGAATGTCCTTAAATTTTGAAAGGAAGTCTGGAATATCCTTAAATTTTACTATCCATTTGCTGAATTTTTGTTGTTTTATGGGTTATTCCCAGCCCATACGATAATGAAACCACGTACCATGGAGCTGTTATGTACAAACGCACTGCAATCACAGTTGTTGTGTGTGCATATAACTTTCCTTGCTGTAATATGCATTTTTATTGATCTAACTCATTTGTAGTTATTAAAAATATTGATTAAAATGTGAAATTTCATAATTATGAGCCGTAAGTGCCATTTTAACGATCTTTGGTTACAAGATCCAAATTTTGCCATGTGGATCGGAAAAGTTACTGGTGATAGTCACGTGGAGAGATGTTTGATATGCTCAACATTTCATCAATGAGAAAGTCTGTCTTAAGGAGCCATATGCAAGGTAAGAAGCTCATGTCACTTACCGAAAATAAAAGGAACACCTTAACCCTAGATGGACTGCTATCTTAAGTACCGTCCTCACAATCTTCATCATCCACGAGTAAACCATCATTTAATGATTCCGCATCGGTATTACAAGAACAGCCCTCGTCGGTAGCATGTTTTCAGTAAGCAGAATCAACGGCCGCTGAAGTATTTTGGACATTGAAAGTGATGCAAAGCGACTTGTCCTACAGATTGTGCGATGGAATCAATGGCTTATTTCGATCCATGTTTCTGGACAGCCAAATCTTAGCTTTTGGAATGAAGGCAAAGTGATGTCACGCTATTTAACAAGTGTTTTTTGGGCATGCAAATGCTGAAGCTTGAAAGCATTAAGCAGTGTTTGAAAGATTTGCCATTAAAAAATGTCTTTCAGCTATCAATGGATGATGGAATTATGAAATAGTATTAAGTGTTTTGGGGGAATTTTCAATATATGTGCGTTCATGAAACCATGAGATTAAATTAGGTTATAAGAAAATAGAAATACTGACAAAAAAATCTCAAAAATATGTTTGCTCATTGTGTCCTTAAATGTCCTTGAATTTTTTCTCTAAGAAAGAGTGGCCACCCTGGTTGTTACACTAATTTGTTTTTATACAGCCATTAGAATTATATTGTATGATCTTTAATTCAAGCAACACTTTCATTTGACTGTTCTCTGGAACAGTTGGGTGAAAAGACTCTTGTAATATATGTTCAATGAAAATAAGGCATGAATGGGTGATCTTACCAGTAGCATAATTTCCATTAAGGGGTTGGTGAATGGGGTTAATTGAATGGTCTGCCTGCCAAGAGAACAGACTTGATTCCTATTGGGATTATTGATTGATAATATTGAACAGAAATACATAATTTACTGACTCAAAATACTGGTCAATGTTTGAAAGAACAGTGGGATAGATTTAGCACTAACAGGACTCTACAAATTCAATGTCTTGTTGCCGAAGTCTTTTACTGTAAATATATTTCTAGCTTAAGGAAAGTAGCTCACTATAAACAGTGTATGTAATATCAAATGATTCTTCATGATATTGCTTTTGATTTCAGACTTTAAGGAGGCAGTTCTTACAGAATTAGCTAAAAGTAACACTGAAATATCAATCTTAAGGACGCAGTTGTGCCAAGTTATGGGTGCAACTGTACAAAATATTCCAGATATTGGGATACAGCTGCCCCTGTCCAGTATTGAGGAAGTAGAGAAATTGAATGAGGACCTTTCTACTGCCGAAAATTTTGAAAAAATGGTAAGAATGGTTTTTTCTTGGAAGTTCCATAAAACTGTTTGTTTGGAATTGCCCTATTTTATCTAGGCTAGAAAAAAACAATCATGCAACCTTCTGTCCGATTTTGTACATTTTATCCTTTCCTTTGTTTAAAAAATTTGTCCTAACTAATGAAATGCTCCCCAAATTGTTTTAATGACACGAACTGGTCAACATTTGATAATTTTTTACAATTGCCCACTGAAGGGGTGGGGGCGACATTGCTTATCTTAGCTTGTTTTTACCTAATTATATAATTGTATTTAAACATGCTTTCAAAATAAAACACTTCTACCCCACCCAAAATAAATAAATAAATAATAAAATTAAGCAGTTAAACATTTCAGCTTATTAGAAAGCCAAATTCAATAAGAACCCTGAACTTGTTCCTTTTTAAACAAGAAGGTTTCATCTCTTGGTAATAGAGACCGTGTGTTGCTTATGTACAGTTCATTTTGTTTTTCTGGTTGCTATCACAGCAGAAAATCCCATTTCACCTATTCAACAATCTATATGTTTGTAATCTTGAAACATTTAATAAGCAATAAACTAATTTAAAATAGTTACAAGATTTCTTGTGTTACAAAGGTATTAATTAGCACAAATCCAAGATGTGAAAAATATCGCAGTAAAGTAAATGGAAATAATTTAATGTTCCTTAGGTGGCCTGGTACTGTTTGATTCACAGAACGAGATTTGTGGATCATTGGTGTAATGGATGATTTTTATTAATGTTTTTAATCAAGCTTGGTGAGAAAAGGGGGTTGCTTTTGCCTGCAGACTATAAGTTGTTTTAAATGAAAAAAGAATTACATTTAATAAGCAAAATTGATTGAATATGCTGCTTGGGAGTGGTTTTCAAATGAATGTGAATTAAAAGATGTAAGCTGTAACAAAGTTTTTAGAATTTTAAGATTTTAAAAAGCTAGATGTCAAGGGATACTTTTTAGTTGCCTTAGCGACCGAGCACCCAGATTTTGTTGGACCCTGAGTATTACTGTTTAAACATTAACAATTCCCATCTCCCTCATTGGAGAACTGTATTAGACAGATCTAGTCTACTGTGCTCAATGATCTGTTTTAAATCCAGTATGTCTATGAGTATACTTAAGTACATTGATTTCACGATGTTGAATTCCTAGGGACCGACATATAACTTTCGACTTACTGTAAGTTCGATTAATCGAATAATCTTAAATTTGTATTTAATCCGACCAGGACTGTGTAAAAACTTCGACACAGCTGGATATTTGAATTATTGAACTTCAACTTATCACAAAATCACTGTATATATTCTTCGAGTATTGCCATACTGTAACTAGGTACAATCACTGTATATAAGCTAATTATATTAGGATAGTCTTAAAAAATAATCTGATTTGTGCATCTTGAATTATTCTTTCCTTCTAGATATCTTACATGTCAAGGATAGGTGGCATATCAGATAATGACGTAATAAGAAGGCTGATGGTCAAATTAATGACGAACGAAACAGCCAAGTTGTATAATTGGAAGGGGAGCAGAGGAGTGAAGAATGCATTTTGCGAATTAAAGAATATTATTAACTTGATATGTGGTAAGTGTTTCATAAGCAACTAAGTTCTATTGTCACTGCTTAGTGTTTGTAATCTCCTGTTTGGTACCTTGTCCTGGTAAATTTTATTTCTTATACTGATTTTTAGCAATATTGTTTTGAATGTGACCTTTAGAGAAACATAACTAAAACCTTTATCAACAACAAAATAGATATGAGTTCAACAAAAGTCATAGTTAGCAGGCACCACTGTCCGACAACATAGTTGCTAAATTTAAAGAATGGCCAAAAATAACTGTTCTGAAAATTAAAATATTTATTTTAAAAATTACAACAGTTGGAAACCCCAAGCATCTCAACAGTATGAGTAGGCATGTTGTGACCTAAGCTTCTGTTTGACTAATATCAGCATATAAACTGAACTAATATCTTCAAAGGCTTATTTTCTCACAATTGGCTAGCCATTGTACTTTTTTCTGGTGTTCAATGCTTAAAATAAATGAAATAAGTATATCCTTAAGTGAATTTCCCATGTATGCTCACCTGTAAGCTTAATTAATTGCTCATGAGTTACTGTAGTTTCCATACATCACTGATTAAATTACATAGTTTTTAAACATAAATGATACTGACAACAGTTTGTACAACTTGTGAAGTCATGGGAGAAGTCATTTTTGGTATGTGTAGGTACTGATTGGGACAGTAATGATTTATGAATTTATTGATTATGAATTCATCATTTTTATCACCCTGAGTAGGCCGACAGAGTTCTATGGTGGATAAAATGCCATACTCCGGTTTCGGGTTCAACTCGCGGCGGCCGGGGTTCGATCCCCGACTGGGTGTGGCTGCCATTGTGTCCGTCCCTTCATAGGGGTAATGCTATCCATCCACTGGGTGCCCCGTAATAAAATGGCCACACCTTTGGCCAGTTGTATGGGACAATGCCTAATCAGCAAGTTCACGCCAGTTAAAAAAAAAAAAAAAAACCTCTTAGTAGTTGTCTTATTCAGATTTTTGATTTTGTCTTGTTTAATTTTATTTACAGGTGCGGCTCGAAACTACAATAAAACCCTCACCGATGTGCAAATAACTAATTACATTAAAAAGTGGTTGATGAGAGCCTGTGACCGCGAAGGAGGGCGGTTAGAACGTGCTCTCAAGCAAAGAGAACAAGCATAGCAATTTATAATTGTTTGTAATTTATAATTGTTGTTGTTTAATAAAATTTGTTGAAATAAAGTTGTTGAAACTCTCTCTTTCTCTATTTATGAAGTGAACTATAGATGACAAAGTTGATTAGAAACTAGTTTTTATTGGCTAAACATTTTTAACCTTTACAGCTACAAGTATGCCTATGTTGAAGAAAAATACCTTTGTGAGGAAAATATAGTGTCTATGATAATTTAAATTTTGGATCTAAGATGATGCAGCTGCTAATAACGCAAGTGTAATGATGAAATATATTAAGTCTAAAATTTAATATATTTAGATGTAATATAAATTGATGTGATAGATTTTAGATGTAGTACTTGAATTTTATGGGATTGGATAATTTCTCACTGATCTGATATTTAAAGTTTTAATATTATTAATTGCACGCCATTACAGTATTTAAAGTTTGACACTTAAAAACTTAAAAGTCAAAATATGAAGAGAACAGGTGGGAGTTGTTGAACGGACAAGACGTTTTTTCTTTCCAAAATATTGCAGAACATAAACCTCTAAGCTAGAATGCTTTATAGAGGTAAATTAAGGTTTTAATTAAATAACTGTAGGCTAAAGTAAATCTAATTAGTTTGTTATTTGTAGTTTTATGGGTTATTGCATATTTGAATTTTGCATAATTCAGCTTTGACAGCTGAAATATCCTCCCTTTTAAAATGAGAATTTCCTGATACTAACTGGCCTGACACGTAACATTGGGGAAGCAAAATGTTTCCTACTGTAGACAACACTATTTTCAAATAGGCTATGTTTGAATTTTAGGGGATGGGCTTTGCCCTTAAGTTACACCATAGCTGAAACATTAATCTTCCAAAAATACATGCTTATTTTGCTATCTTTTGATTAGTGCAAAAGGTGAGTGCAGTAAAAAAAAAAAAAAAAAAGATTTTTAAATACTGTCAGTTTGTTTTGTATTGTTTGTATAAAATGTGTATGGTTTCTAAGGATTCGTACATCCTTTTTTTTATATATTAAAGTGGTTTTTTTTTTTTTAATCTCTCTCCTTTTCAATATTCTTTGAGGTTTGCAGCAGCTAAAGTAATACAACATTAATTTTAATGAAGTGCATTTTAATTCATCTACCGACCTACATTTTCATTTAACTTTTTAAAAAGAATTAAAATTACTTTTAATATTTTTGTAATAAATACTTATTAATTTAAGGAAATTAGGAATGCATTATGCATGAGGCTGTCCTAGTTTAATTTTCAAAAGTCCAAATTATGGTAACACATTCTAGTATTATGCACATATTTTTATTAAATGTTGGATAACATCTTTGTAAACTATGGGTTTTCAATTATAACAGGTCAAAATACCTTTTTAAAGTGAAAAATACATTAAATTCAAGAAAGAATAAAATTTTAATGCATTTAGAACCTTTCGACTGCTCCTGGAAAAATTATATTTGATCCTGGAATTTAGATCACAAAAACAGAGTATGAAACCTGAAATGAGTATAAGTTGCATTGCAATTTGAATACTTTTAGAAAACTTACGGTTGTTTCTCAAAGATTGTTAACTTTCATTCCGAACAAATGTTGGGGGTTGCCCACTGGTCTGGGAATTTCATTTTGGCAACAAAAGTCTGGGAAAATTGCAGATTTTGGCCCCAAACCTGGAAAATCAAGTAGTTTGGACTGGAAAATCAGTGTTTGTAAATAAACACTGTTTAACCTTAGTTTGGGAAACTAAAAATATATGCAAAGTTGATGTCATAAACATAAAAAATAGTCTGGATTTCTATAACATAATAATCTGGAAAAGTCAGGGAATGTTTTTTTTCAGAAATTGAGTGGCAACCCTGTGTTGAGAAAATTTGTTATTGGCAAAAGCATATTTTATTCAGTAAATTTTAGCTAAAACTCTTAATTTTTTTACTTTAACCTACACAATTTATTTTTTAGTTTTAAAAGGTTGTTTTTCCATGCATTATTTGGCATATTATAAAAATCACAAATATCTTAAAACATTGAGGTTAATAAAAGTGCTTAGTAATTAAATCACCACCTAGTATTCCTTTGTCATGAAAGAGGAACTCATTGTTTTTAAATTTTTTTAAAATGAAAGTCCAGTTTCTGAGGAAAATTAATAAAAATATTTAAAGAACACTGAAATGTTGGTAATGAAAGAATTACAAATATATCTTATTGCAGGCTATATACAGTTTTGAATGTGCTATTTCATCATTATGTACAACACTGTTCATTGATATGTAAAATAGGGAAAATTGAAACAAATTTATCTAATGAAAACTATTTTATATATAAATGGTTAAGTAGGTTTCTCTTTTAAATGAAAAATGACATTACCAAGATATAAATATTTTATTACAATTCGGTAAATTATCTTAGTTTTGCTAAATTAACAATTTATCTTTTATCAAACTAAAAGCATTAAAGAAATTAAAAAAACTAACCTTAATAAAGTCCTTGTATCAGTGTTTCAGGCAAAACAATATTTTAGAATAATCAATTGACTGAAGCACTGATCGGACTAATCTTTTAAAAATATATATATCAGTTCAATAAAAAAAAAATGGCAACTGATACGTCCGAGGCGCTTCGCCCATCGTGACATAAAATTAAGAGAATGGGCCAGTCCCTTTAAACCCATCTAGACGCGATGAAAACATAATGGCAAGTAATACCATACACAGCTTTTGGCCCATTATAACACCTAAAGTGAATGGGCCTATCCCTCTGAATCCATCGCGGCGCGGCGAAAACTCATTGGGTAGTGATACCTTGGCCGGCGGCAAGTCCAAGATGACATAAAGTGGATGTATCCATGCACTTTCGCCACGCCAGGCCCGATGCGTATTCACTGGCGATTCGCTACGCGGCCAGTCTCTGGCCAAGGGGAAATTGCTACTAGGGAATGACTCTGTGTATTATGAAGAGTGAGCAGTAATGTCCATGATTCATACATGAAAAAAATGATACAAGAGATGACGTTGAAAAATTTCAAAAAATAAATGTGCTCTTGCAGCAGGAAGATTCGAGGTCAAATCAGTAGAATCGCATAAAGACTGGATGCTTTTCTTTATGCATAAACCAGTTTCAAGATGTTATAGACAAGAAAGAGTAACTTGAATGTCATAAAGTGGTCCAGAAGACTTAATTTTTTTTTTTTTTTTTTAGGATTAAAAACCATAGTATGGATACAGACTACAGTGCCAGTGGCTTGTTATACCCAAGAGGGTGATTCAGAGACCAAGATGGGTATTCGAAGAGTGAACATCAATGTCCATGATTCATTCATGCAAAGAATGATACAAGAGACGCAGTTGAAAAATTTCAAAAGATGAATGTACTCTTGCAGCGGGCAGCTTGGAAGCTTTAACTTCACCCACCCAAAACACCCCAAAAACACATAACTTTCCAATCTCCCCAACACACCACTCCTCAAAACTACACACTAAAAACCCCACCATCAAACTCACTATACATCCCCAAAAACACACCCCAAAACAACAAAACCCCACTCCAAACACCCCAAAACCACCACCCACACCCACACCAACCACCCCCCACAACAAAACCCCCACCACCAACACCAACACACCAAAACCCCCCAACACAAACACCAACCACAACCCCCACAAAACAAAACCACCTCTAACCAAACAAAAAACCCCCAAAACCAAAACCAAACCCACCAAAACCCCCCACCAACCCAACCAAAACACAACCCACAAACACAAACCACCCACCAACAACCCCCCACCAAACACCACCACAAAAACCAAACCCTCCCCCCCAACCACCCACCAAAACCACCAAAACACACACAAAACACACCTACTCAAACCCACCCTACCAAACTCCCCACAACCAAACACCCACCAAAACCACACAAACTCCCCACCACCAACACCCACCCTCAACAACCCCCACCATCAACATCCACAACACACAACACAACTCCCCCCAACCACACACACCCCCCACCCACCAAAATACACCCCAATCACCCACCCAACCACCAACACCCAACACAACCCCTCACCACCCACTCCAACCCCCCACCTACAACTCCAACACCAACCCCCCCCCCCCCTACAAACACACCCACAACAAACCCCCAAACATCACCCAAACTCCACTCAACACACTAACACAAAACACACTCACCCAACACTCCCCCAACCCAAAACACCACCAACCCCCCCAAAAACCATACACACCCACACTACCCCAATCAAACACTCCAAACCACACCTCACCAACTCAAACACATATCCCCCACCAACCAAAACCACATCCCCCACCAAAACACCACCACCCACAACAACACACCCAACCACAAAACACTCCCATATCCACCACCCCCCCAAAACTCACCACACACACAAACCCCTAATCCACAATCCCACCCCCAACCACAAAACCCCACAACCACCACCACAACCACCCACACAACCACCAACACACCCAACAAACCACCCCCACACCAACCACCCCCCCACCCAAAACACAACCATCCACCACCACCCCAAACCACCACAACACCCCAACCCACACACCTCACTCCCCACCCCACTCACCACAACACCCCACCAACACCACCAACACCACACCACCCCACACACAAACCAACCAAACCACACCCAACCCCTACACAACAAAATCCACCCCCCCCCACCCAAACCACACAACCCCAAAACCCACCAAACAAACACACCACCCAAACCCCAACCCACACACAAACACAACTCACCACCAACAACTCCCCAACCCCAACACACACAACTCCACAACACCCACCCCACCCACACCACAACACAACCAACCCCCACACCCCCCCCCAACAACCCACCCCACACACCCACACACCACCCCACCACACAACCCCAACCAACCCACAACCCCCAACCCAACCCCCCACCCCCCCACCCCCCCCCACACCCAACCCCACCCCCCCCCACCCCCCACCCCCACCCCCCCACACCCCCACCCCACACCACCCCACACCAACAAACCCCAACTCCAACCTACACCCAACACATACCCCCCACCACCCCCACAACCCAACCCACACAATACCCTCCTCCCCCACCACCACCACCCACAACCCCCACACACCCCACCACCACCTACCCACCCACACCCCAACAATCACCCCCACCAACACTCACCTCCACCAACTCCAACCCTCTCCTAACCCACCCTAATCCAAACCTCACTCACACCCCATTCTTTAACTTCCACACCCAAATTCCCCTATAAACAACACTAACCCCCCATCCAACACAACCTCAAAACCAACACCCACAACCAAACCCACCAACCCACAACACCCCAACAACCACCAACCAACACAACCACCCACAACACACCCAACCCACACCCCAACCCACCCTCAACCACACAAAACCACTAAACTCCACACCATCCACAACCCAACCAAACATACCCCACCAACTCCCCAACCAACCACCACCACACCCCAACAACAAATAACCAAAATCACCCACCCTACCACCCCACACCCAACATCACCCATCACCACACCTACAACCCACTTACCAACACCCACAATAAACCCCCAAACACCCCAACACCCCACCCAAAAACAAACCACCCACCAACCCCAACAACAACACCCCAAAACACCCAACACCCACACCCACCAAAAAACACCAACACCACAACCCACCCAAACCACCCACCCCACAACCAACAAACACCAACACCCCAAAACACCACCAACACCACCAAACCAACACCCAACCCACCCCCAAAAACCCACCACCCCACCCCAAAAACAAACCACCCTACACCCCATCCCAACAACCATCCCCATAACCACCACCCATCAACACACACCCTCACTCACCACCCCCCAACACCCACCCCCACACCTCCCAACACCACACACCCCACCCCCCCCAAACAATCAATCTCCCCCCACTAACTCTTCACCCTCCAAAACTACACCAATCCTCACCAACACTCCCCACCCCAACCCCCAAACCCTCCACTCAAAAACAACACCTACACCACACACCCACTCACCTCCTATCCATCTCCTCCCCATCACTATCCATATATCCCCACATCAATCAAACCACACCACTTAAAATTCCTCATACCAATCATTCCCCAACATACCCCTCACCACCCTAACTCATCACCCACAACCATTAATCTCCTAACAACCTACTCTTCTCAATTTACCACCTATCAAAAAACCCTCCACCACACCTCCCAAAACTAACTCACCCTATTACCTATATATAATCTCTCACCAAACCCATATACTCACACAACCCCTATATAAAACCAATCAAAAACCTCTAAACCCCCCATACAAATCAATCCACCACCCCACCAAACCCAACCACCCACCTCTAAAACACACCCCCTATCATCTCATATAATCATCCTCCCACCACCCCAATCCAAACTCATACCCTCAATCCCTACAATCCCTCCCCAAACCTCTAAAACACCATCCCTATCATAATCCTATACCCTCCCTCCAATAAACCCAACCCATCCCCTACTATCCCCTCCCCAAACACTCCCTACCCTACCAACCAAAATATCATCCTTCCACCCAACCTAAACCATTCTCCCCCTACACATAAACCAAATTCACCCAAAATCCCCCCCACCTATCCTCACACCTCCCTATCCCCCAACATCCAAACCACATTACCCTATCCCAAATTCAATCCTCCCCCCACCCAATCCTCCTTCCCACCTCCTCAAAACCACACTCCACACCACTTATACATCAACACCTAAAATTCACACCCCTCCAAATTCAAAACCCCCTCTCCCATATCCCCCCACCCAACCCAACTCCCATTACCCATATACCTCACACACCCCCCCCCCCCCCAAAACCTCCATTACAACAACATCCCAACATATCCCCTCCCCAACCCACCCCAAATCCCCCATACCCAAACATCTCAACCCTCCCCTTCCCCTAATTCCCAATTCTTCCTCACAAACCCACTAACACATCAACATACCCACTACCATTCCAATTCCCTCAACACACCTAAACCAACCCTCATCCCTCCATCAATCCTCAACACAACTCCCCAAACAACCTCCATCCCCCAACTCACACACCCCCCTTACTTTCTACTATCATCCCAACCCCATTCACTCCAAACAATACCCCACAACTCAAAACCACACTTACACTCCCACTACAAAACAAATACCACCACCCAACACATACAAACCATCATCATTCCCCATCACAACCCCCCCAAACCCCCCTCTCAACCAACCCTAACCACCCCAAACAACCCCAAAACCCATCACCCTACCCCCCCAAATCCCCATCTCCCATCCCACAATTCCATCAAAACCCCCTCACACACCTCCCCACCACCAAACCAAAACCCCAACCCTCCCCCCCATACCCTCTCCCCCCAATACCAACATCATCTACCCCCCCCAACCATTCACACTACCACCTTCCCAAAAACCCCCCCACTCTTTAACCTCACCAACAACTCCCTTCACCCATCATAACTCCACTCACCCACAATCATCTCTCTCTTTAAACACCTACTACCTCCATTAAACCTTACTCCATCTACACAATCCTCTCTCACATCTCTCCCCCCATCCAATACCAACATCCTTCTCCAAAAAAACCCCCAAAACCAATCCTCACACATCCTACACAACCCCATCTCACAAACCACCAAAAAACCCCTAAAACCTCAAAATCACCAACCCCTTCATCCCCCCATATACCAACATATCATAACAATTATACACCCACTACAATCTCAATACCCCCCACACAACCCCCCAATATCAACATACTCCCCTACATCAATCAACACCCCCTACCTCAAAACCATACAATATCATCAACTAACACTCCACCACCAATCCCTAACAACAAAACAACAATATACCCACTAAATATACAAACCCCACACAAAATACCCACCCACCTAAACCCACCCCCCCAAAACATATAAAACAACATATACATATATAATCAACCAACCCCCACCCCCCACACAACCACCCCCCCTATTACCCTAACACCATACCAAACCAACACTAAAACACAACACAAAACACCACCCTTACCCCCTAACCCCAAACCCCCCAAACAATCCTCATACACACTCCCCAACCACACACCACTCCACACCCATAAATCAACCCCACACCCCAACCTATACACTTACCCAATATAACCCATCCAACCACCCCTACACCAAAAAACACCCCATCCCAACTCACCCCCTAACTAAACCCACCAAAACACCCAACCACTCAAAACCCTAAAAACCCCCCACCCTAACCTATCTCACCCACCCCAACTACAAAAACCCACCCTCAAAAAACTTACAACAAACCATACCTCACAACCCCACAAAACAATCCTACCCCTCCACAAAACACCACCCCACATAAAAACCCCCAACTCTACAACCAACTCACAAAAACACCAAAACACCTACCATTCAATCCACAAAAACATCACCCACACCCCACCTATCCCACAACCCCAAAACATCAACCTCATAACATAACCCCCAAAACCCACCCACATCACAACCAAAACACCCATACCAATAACCCACCTACACAAATCAAATCCACCTAAACATCTAAACCACTAACATCCCAACAAACACTCCCTTCACAACCACCACTCCCAAATACCCAAACTACCTACTACATACACCCATAAAACACCCCATCAACCCAAATTACCTCCCACACCCACAAAAACTCCACTCACACACCCAACACAAACATACCCCCAACCACCCAACCCTACACACCAAACATACACACCCCTACTACCCAACCCACAAAACCTCCAACACCTACCCTTCAAAACCCCCACCAACTACCCATCCAACCACTCAATACCTAATACCAAAAAACAAAACTCCTAAACCCCAACACAACAAACAACACCACCAACCCAACACCCACAACAACCCACCCCACCCCACACAACCAAATCCCCACCCAACACCACCCCAACCACCAAACCCAACACCCACACACACCCAACAACCCCCACAACACCCCACCCAACACAACACCCCACACCCACAAACACCCCCCAACCACAAACAACCCCACCAACACCACACAACCCCCAACCAACCCACCACAACACCCCAACCACCCAAAACAACACAACACAAACACCCCACACAACCCACACCACCCCACAAACACCACAACAACCCACCAACACAACCACACACCCAAACCACAACCCCAAACACCCAAACCCACACCCCACCCCCCAACACACAACACACACCCCACAAACCACACCCCACAACAACCCACACAACACCCAACACCACCCACAACCCCCCACCAAACCACCCCCAACCCCAACCACCCCACCAACCCAACCCCACAACCACCACACACCACAAAACACCCCCCAAACCAACACCAACACCCCACACAACACCCACACAACACCCACCCAACACAACCAAACCAACACACCACAACCACCCACACCAAACACCCACCACCCACCCCAACAAAACCACACCCCAAACCCACCAACCACCCCCCAAACACACCACCAACACCCACAAACCCACAACACAACCACCAACCAACCTCCCACCAACACCAACAACCCACCACCCAAACACCCCACCCCACACACAACAAACCCCACCCAAACACCCTACCACCACAAACAACACCCCACACCACCCACACCCACACCCCAACCCACAAACCCAACCAACAATCACAAACACCACACCCCCACAACCCCCAACCAACCACCCCACCAACCCCACACCACCAACCACACAACACCCCCCACCAAACACCAAACCCCACCAACAACAACCCACCCCAACACCCAAAACCACCCCCCCACACCCCACCAACCACAACACCCCCACACCAAACAAACACACCACCCACACAACAACCCCCCCACACCCACCCACACCCACCACCCAACACCCACCCCAACACACAACCACCAACACACCCACCCCCCACACAAACCAAACCAAACCCCCACAACCACACCCCACCACACACAAACCACCCCAAACCCACAACACAACACCACCCACCACCCCACCCACAACACCACCCAACACACCAAACACAAACCCAACACCAACACCCCACCCCACACCCCACCACAACCCAACCCAACACACCCCACCCCAACACAACAACCACAACACCCAACACCCACACCACACCACCCCCACACCACCACCACCCCCCACCCCACCACACAAACCCACCAACCCAACCCAAACCCCCACACCACCCAACCACAACCCACCAAACACCCCAACCCCACCACCCAACCCACAACACCACCCACCCCACACCAACCCACCACCCAACCAACACCACCACCACCCACAAACCCCACCACCCCACAAAACCACACCAACAACCCACAACACCCACACACCACCCCCACCCAACCCCACCCACACCCCAACACCAACCCCCAACCCACCCACAACCACCCCACCACCCACCCACAAACCACCACCCACACCACAAACCACCCACCCCCACCACACACACCCAACCCCACACCCACACCCAACACCCCACCAACACCCCAACCAAACAACAACACCCACACCCACAACCACCCACAACCACCACACACCCACCACACAACACACAACCCAACCCACCCACCACACCAACCCCACCAACCCACACAACCACAACACCACCCCACACCCCAAACCACACCCACCCCAACACCCACAACCACCCCACCAAACAACACACCACAACAAACCACCACCCAACACACCCCAACCCCACACCCAACACACCCCACCCACCCCAACCAACACCCCACCACACCACCCAACCCCCACCACAACACCAACCCCACACCAACCACCCACAACACCCCCCACCACACCACCAACCCACACCACAACACACCCAACCCACCCCACACACCACCCCACAACCCACCAACACCACCCCCACAACCACCAACCCCCAACCACCCCCCACCCACACCACAACCAACAACCCCCCACCCACCAACACCCCACAACCCCACCACACAACCACCCCCCCACAACACACCACACCCAAAACCCACACACCCCCCCCAACCAACCCACCCCAACCCAACACCACCCCACAACCCAACACCCCACCACAAACCCCCACACAACCCCCAACCCACCACCCACAACCACCCCCCACACCAAAACACCACCACCCACACCCACAACACCACCCAAACCACACCACCAAACACCCCCCCACCACACACAACCCCACCACCCCACACACCCCACCCCACCACCCCAACACCACCAACCCACCCCCAACACCCCAACCCAACCAACAACCCAACCCCACACCCACACCCAACCACACCCACCACAACAACCCACAACCCAACAAACCCACCACCCCCCCACAAACCCCACCCCCACCAACCCCACCACACCCCAACCACTCCCCCACCCCACCAACACCCACCCCCAACCACAACACACCCACCCCAAACAACACAACAAAACCCCCACCCACCAACCCACACCACACACCCCACAAACCACCCCACCACCACAACCACCACAACACCAAACCCACCAACACACCCACCCACACCCCCACCACAACCACCACCCCCCAAACCCACCCACACCAACAAACACCAACCACAACACAAACCACCACAAACACCACACCCCCCACCCAACACCAAACACACCAAACACCAACACACACCCAACACCACCCACCACCCACCACCCAACACACCACCCCACCAAAACCACACCCACCCCCAACACACCAACCAAAAACCACACAACACCAACACACCCACCACAACACAAACACCCCACACACAACCCAACCCCCAAACACAACCCACAAACACCACCCCCACACCAACACCACAAAACCACCCACAAAACCAACACCAACCACCCCACAACAACCACACCACCCACCCAACACAACCCACCCACAACAACCCACCACCCACAACCCCACAAACAACCCCCACAACACCCCAACACCACCACACCCCACCCCAACCCCACAACCCCAAACCAAACACAACCCCAACAACCACCCCACACCACAACCACACACCACCCCAACACCAACCACAACCACCCCAACACACCCCCCCACCCAACAACCCACCCACAAACCCACAACCCACCAACCCACACCCCACCCCACCACACACCACAACACAACACCCCCACACCCCCACCCACAACCACCACCACACCCAACAACACCACAAACCCCACCAACACACCCACACCAACAACACCCCCACACCACCACCAACACCACAAACACCCACACCACACAACCAACACCACCCACCCCCACCAACACCCCACCACCCACACCAACACACCACCCACCAACACCCACACCCACACCACCCACCAAAACCACCCACCCACAACACCCAACACCACCCACACACACCCAAACACAAACCCCACCACCCCCAAACAACCCAACCACACCACCACCAACACCACCACCAACAAACCCCCCACCCCACCACACCCCACCACACCCCCAACAACAACACACCACCACAACACCACCCCAACAAACCACAACACCCACACACCAACCCCACCACCCAACCACACAACACCCACAAACCACCCACCCACCCCAACACAACCACCAAACACCACCCCCCAACACCCACCAACCACACCCCCACCCCACCAACAACACCACCCCAACACCACACACACCAAACACCACCCACAACACAACCCACCACCACACCACACAACACAACCCCACCACACCCCCCACCCCAACAACACACCCCACCACACCCACAACACACACCCCCCAACCCACCCACAACCAACCCCCACCCCAACAACACCAACCAACCCCACACACCCACCCCACCACAAACCACACCAACCACCCAACACCCACCCCCAACCACCCAACAACACACCAACACACCCACACAACCCACACAAACACCCCCACCCACCCAACACAAACCCCACACCCACAAACCCCAACAACACAACAAACCACCACCACCCACCAACCCCAACCACCCACCCCCCACACAACCCCAAACAACCCAACACCAACAAACACCCCACACCACACACCCACCACCCAACACACCCACAAACCCACCCCCCACCACCACACCCACACCAACAAACCACCCACCACCCACACAAACAAACCCAACCACACCACAACAACCCCCACCAACCAACCCCCACAAACAAACCACCCAACCCCCAACACCCAACCCACCACCCACAACCCAACCCCCACCCCACACCCCACACCACAAACCCACCACCAACACCCCACCAACCCCCACACCACCACCCACAACCCACACCCCCACACCCCACAAACCACCACACCAACACCCACACACCACCCCACCCCCACCACCCCCAACACCCAACAAACACCACCAACCACCACCCCAACCCACCACACCAACACCACACCACCCCCCCCAACCACCCAACACCCCAAACACACACAAAACACCCCCACCACACCCAACACCCACCACAACCACACCACCCCAAACCCAACCCCACCCACACCCAACACACCCCACCACAACCACCCAACAACCACCCCCCACCCCCACCACCCAACCAACACCCCACCCACAACCCCACCAACACACACCCCACCACACACCCACCAACACCCCACCACCACAACCACAACCAAAACCACACCCACCCCCACCACCAACCCCAACACCCACAACACCCAACCACACACCAAAACCCACACACCCACACCCCACCACACCACACCCCCCAACCACACCCCCCACCACAACCACACCACCCACCAACCACCCACCACCACAACCACAAACCCAAAACACCCAACCCACCAACACCCCCCAACAAACACCCACACCCCCACACAACCACCCAACCCACACCCAAACCACACCACCCACACACCCAACCCACAACACCAACCACACCCCACCACCCCCAAACCACCCACCCCCACCCACACCAACCCACCACCAAACCAACCACACCCACCCCAACACCCACCCCCCCCAAAACCCACAACCACACCACCCCACCACACAACCCCCCAACCACCAACCCACCCCCACACAACCCCCACAACCACACCCACACCACAAACCCACACCCACCCCACCACACCCACACCACCCCCACAACACCCACACCAACACACCACCACCAACACACCCCAACACCAACCACACCACCCACCAACCAAACCACACACCACACCCCCACAACACCCACAACCACAACCACCCCCAAAACACACCACCCCAACACCACCCAACACACCCACACCACAACAACCCCCCCCACCAACACCCCCAACCCACCACAACCCCCCCCACCCACCCACCACCCCAACAAAACCACCACCACACCACACCCAACCACACACCCAACCCACCACCCACCCCAACACCACCACCCCCAACCACCCAAACACCCACCCACAACCCACACCCCACCCAACCACCCCCAACCCCACCCAACCACCCCACACCCACACCCCACCAACCACCCCACACCCACAACACCCACACCCCCCCCCAAACCACACCCCACCCACCCAACCACCCAACCCCACCCCCCACCCAACCACCCCACACAACCACACCAAACCACACCACACAACCAACCCCCAACAACACCCACACCACCCACCACAACCCCCCACCCACCCAACACACCACCCCCCCAACCCCCACACCACCACACACCCACCAACCACCAAACACCCCAACCCACCACCCCCACCACAAACACACCAACCCCACACAACCCCACACACCCAACCACACCAAAACCACCCAAACCCCACACAAACACCAACCACCCCCCCAAACACACCCCCACCCACAACCACAACCCACCCCACCCAAACCACACCCACCACACACCCCAACCACACAACCCCACACCCCAACACACCCAACACCCACACACCACCCCACACCACAACCCACCCAACACCACAACCCACCCCCAACAACCAACCCCCACACCACACCACCCCACCACACCCAACACCCAACCACCCACACACCAAACACACCCACAACCCACAAACACCACACCCCCAACCACACACCCACACCCCCCCACCAACCACAACCCACAACCCCCACCCCCACAACCACAACCCAACAACCCCAACCACCAAACACCCACCCCACCCCACCAACCCACCCCACACCCACACCAAACACCCCAACCACCCACCACCACAAAACCACCAACCACCCACCCCACACACCACACACACCCACACAACCCCCCACACAACCCACACCCCCAACCCCACCAACCCCAACCCACCCCACAACCAACACCCACCAAACACCCCCAACCACACAACCCCCACCAACCCACCACACCCAACCAACAAACCCCAACCACCCCAACCCAACCACCACCCCACCAACACACCCAACCCAACCCAACAACACCAAAACCCCCCACCACACCAACCAACCCACCACACCAAACACCCACACCACACCCACCCAACAACACCCCACCACACCCCCAAACACACCAACCACACCCACAACCACCCCCCAAACCCACACACAACCACCCAAACCACCCACCCCACACACCACCAACCCCACCACCAAAACCCAACCCAACAACACCCACCAACACCACCCCACCACCAACACCCAACCCAACCACCCCACCCCAACCCACCCACAACCACACCCCCCCACACACACAAACCAACCACACCACACCACAAACCCACCCACAAACCCCAACACACCCACCAACAACCACACCCAACACCCCCACCCACCACAACACACACCCACCAACCCCCACACACACCACCCCCACCCCACAAAACACCCAACACACCACCCACAACCACACCCCCCAACCAACCCCAACACCACCACCACCCACACCACAACCCACCCCCCACACACCAACCCAACAACCACCCACCAAACCCACACAACCCCCCCAACACCCACCACACCCAAACACCCCCACAACACCACCACAACCCCCACCACCCAAACAACAACACCCACACCCCCACACCACAACCACCCCCCACCCCACAACCCCACACCCACACACAACACCAACACACCCCCACCCACCACCACAACCACCCCCACACAACACACACCCCCAACAAACACACCCCACACACCACCACAACACACCAAACCACCAACACAACCCACCCCACACCCCACCCAAACCACCAACCACCCACAAAACAACCACCACAACCAACACCCACCCACCCCACCAACACAACCACACCACCAACACCCAACACCACCCCCACAACACACCCACCACCCCAAACACCCAACACCCACCACCCCACCCCACACCAACACCCCACACACCCAACCACCACACACCCACCCACCCCAACACCCACAACCCCACAACCAAACACCCAACACACACACCCCCAACACCACCCCAACCAACACCACCAAACAAACCCCCACCCCACCACACCCACAAACCACCACCCCCAACACCCAAACACAACACCCCACACCCACCCACCAACACAACCCACAAACCACCCACCACCAAACACCCAACACCACCCCAACACACCACCCCAACCCCACAACACCCCACCCAACACCACACCACACCCCACAACACCCACCAAACCACAACCACCACACAACACCCACACCCCCAAACACAACACCACAACCCCACAACACACAAACCCACAACCACCACAAACACCAACACACACCCACACCCACACCCCACACCACAAACACCAACCACACCACCACCAAACACCCCCCACCCACACCCACAACCAACCACACCCAACCACACCCAAACCCACACACAACAACACCCCACCCCACCACACCCCACACCCACCACACCCAACACCCCACCCAACACCACCACACCCACAACACCAAACCACCCAAAACACCCAACCACCACCAACACCACAACAAAACCACCACACCCAACAACACACCACAACCCACCCAACCCACAAACAACAAACCCCCACCAACACCCACACCCCACACCCACCCCCACACCAACCCACCACAACCACCCACCCACCAACAACACCACACCACAACCACAACCACCCACCCCACCAAACCCCCAACCACCAACCCACACAACACCCCACCCAACCCCAACCACCCAACACCCCACCACCAACAACCAACCCAAACACCCAAACCCCCACCCACCCAAACCAACCACCCACAACCAACAACACACCACCCCACACCCACCACACCAAACCCACCACCCCCAACCCACCCCAACAACCACACCACCACACCCACAACACCACACCCACAACCCACCCCACAAACCACCCAACACACACACCACCCAAACACCCCAACACACACCACACACCCCACCCACCCCCAACACCCAACCCAACCCCACAACCACACCCACACCAAACAACACCCCAAACCACACCAACAACCCCACCACAACACACCCCCACAAAAACCAAACCACCACAAACCACACCCCACCCCAAACAACACCACACCCACCACACCCCACCACCAACACACCCACCCACAACCAACCCCACAACCAACACCCCCACCCCACACCAAACCAACACCCACCCCAACAACCACCCACACACCACACCAACACCACCCCCCAACCCACCACACAACACACCCCAAACCCACCCACCAACACCCAACACCAAACCAACAAACACCCCCCACCACCCAAACCCACCCAAAACACCCCCCACCAACCACCACAACCCACCCACACCCACACCAAACCACCACACCCACACACCCCAACAACCACAAACCCACCCAACCCCACCCCCACCAACCCCAACCACCCAACACCCACCACCCACCACACCAAACCACACCCAACAACCACCCACAACACCCCACCCCAACCACAACCACCAAACCAACACCCCACCACACCCCCCAAACCAACCCCAACACACCACAACCACCACCACACCCCACCCAAACCACCACCCACCCCCAAACCACACCAACCAACACCCAAAACCCCCAACACAAAACCCACACCAACAACCCACACCCCACCACAACCCACAACCCACCCCACCACCCACCACCACCACAACACCCCACCACCCCAACACAAACACCACCAACCACCAAACCCCCACACCCCACACACCCCCACACCCAACAACCCAAACACCACCCCACACCACCCACACACCAAACACCCAACCACACCAACCACCCACCAACACCACCAAACACCCACAACCCACACAACCCCACAACCCAACCACCCACACAACCCACCCCAACCCCCAAAACCACCCACAACACACAACACACCACCCCAACACCCCCCACACCCACCCCACCAACACCACCCCACCCCAACCACAACACCACCAAACCAAACACACCCACACCCCCCCAACCCACCCAAACCACCCAACAACCCCACCAACACAACCCAACCCAACACCCACAACAACCCACACCCACCAACACACAACACCCCACCCAACCACAAACCCAACAACCAACACCCACACCCCACACACCCACACCCACACCCACAACCCCCCACCCACAACCACCACAACACACAAACCCACACCACACCCCAAACCCACACCACCACACACCACCCCAACACCCCAAAACCACCCACCCACCCAACACCACCCACCCCAACCCCCCCAAACACAACAACCCCCAACCCAACACCACCACCAACAACCACCAACAACACCACCCCCCCCCACCAACCAACCCCACACCACACCCCACCCCACAAACACCCACCCACCCCAACCCACACAAAACCCACCCCACCCCACACCCACACCCCAACCCACCCACACACAAACCCCCCACCCACACCCCACCAACCCACACCACAACCACCCACACCCCACCCCCACACAACAACACCACACACCCAACCAACACACCCCCACACCCACAACCACCAACCCAACACCCACCACACCCCAACCCACACAACCCCACCCCAAACCCCACCACCCCCCAACCCACACCCACCCCCCACCCCCAAACAACCCCACACCAACCACAACCCCACCCCACACCCCCACAACCACAACCACCCCCAAACCCCCCACAACCAACCACCCACAACCACAACACCCACAAACAACCCCACCCCCCACCAACACCCCACCCCACCAACCCACACCCACAACCCCCACACCACCACCACCAACCCCACCCAACAACCACCACCCCAACACAACACCCCCAACCAACACCACCCCCCCACACCAACCCACCAACACCCACACACAACCCACACCACACCCACCACAACCCCCCAACACCAAACACACCAACACCAAACACCCAACCCCCACACACACCCCCACAACCCACCCACACACACACCACCCAACCCACAACACACCAACCACCAACACCCCACACACACACCCACCCCCCCACCACAACCCCCACCACCCCAAACAACACCACACACACCCCACCAACACAACCCACCAACCAACCCCAACACCCACCACCCCACCACACCCAAACCCACCCCACCCCCAACCCACCACACCCACCAAACACACCACAAACCCCCCCACCCACCCAACACCACCACCCACAACACCCACCCCACAACACCACCACACCCCACACCCACACACCAACACACCACAACAACCCCCCAACAACCCAACCAACAACCACCCACACCCCAACCAACAACACAACACCCCAACAACAACCCCACCCACCAACAAACCCAACACCCACCACCCAACACAACACCCCACCACCCCACCCACCCCACACCACAACCACACCCACAACCCCAACAAACCACACACAACCACACCACCACCACACCCACACCAAACCCACCCCCCACAACCACACCCCACCCAACCCCACACCCACCCCACCAACCCCCACCACCCCAACACCCCACCCACCACCCCCACCAAACACAACCACCACCCAAACACACACAACACCCACACCACCAACACAACCACCCCACCCACACCACCCCACAACACCCCCACAAACCAACCCAACACCCCCACCCAACACCAACAACCCACAACACCCACCCCCAACCCCCCACCCAACACACCCACCCCACCACACCACCCACCCACAACCCACAACACCACCAACACCACACCAACCCACCAACCCCACCCCCCAAACAACAACCCCCACCAACACCCCACACCACCCCCACCACCACCCCCACCACACCCACCACCCACCCACACCACAACCCCACCACCCACCCAAACCCACCCACCACCCCACCACCACACCCCACCACAACACCCCACACACCCCCACACCCCACACACCCCAACACACCCCCACACAACCCCACCCACACCCAACCACAACCACCCCCCACACCCCACCACCCACCACCCCACCCCCCCACCACCCCAACACACACCACCCAACACCCCACCCACACACCCCCACACCCAAACACCACCCACACACCCCCCACCACCCCACAACCCACACCCCACCACACCAACACCCCACCACCCACCCCAACACCACCCAAACCCCCACACACACCACCACCCCCAAACCCCCACCCACCCAACACCCAACCCCCCACCCCACAACCCACCACAACCCCCACCACACAACACCCACCCACACCCCCACCAACCAACACACCCCAACACCACCACAACCCCCCACCCACCAACCCCCCACCACCCCCAACCCCCACCCACCACCCCAAACCCAACCCACCACCCACACCCAACCACCCCCACACCCCACCCACACCACACCACAACCACCCCCAACACCACCACCCACACACAACCACCACAACACACCCCCACCCAACACACCCACACAAACACCACCCACCACCAACACAAACACCCACAACCCAAACCCACCACACCCCCCCACACCCACACCACCCCACAACCACCAACCACCCCACCCACCAACCCCCCCCCCAACACCCCACAACCCACACCCCCCCACCCACCACAACCCCCACCCCCCACCACAACACCCCAACCACCAACCACAACCCCCACCCACCCAAACCACCCACACAACACCCACCCACCCACACCCACACCACCCCCACAACCCACACCCCACCACACACCCCCAACCCCCCCAAACACACCCCCACCCAACCACCCCAACCAAACACCCCACCCCACCACACCAACACACCCACCCACAACCCCCACCCCCCACCCCACCACAAACCCACCCCACCACCCCACACCACCCACACCCACCAACCCACACCACCCCCCACAAACCAACCCCCCCACACCACCCCCCACACCCAACACACCACAACAACACCCCCCACAACCCCACAACACCACCCCCCCACCCAAACCCAACCCCACCACAACCCCAACCAACCCACCCACCACCACAACCCCCCACCCACCCCCCACCCCACCCACCCCCACCAACACCACCACAACCCCCACACCCACACCACCAACCCCCCCACCCCCCACACACCACCCCACCAACCACCCCCACACCACCCCACCCCCACCCCAACCCCACACACCCCCCACCCACCAAACCCACCACACCACCCCCCCACCCAACACCCAACACCACCCACCCCCCACCACCCAACCACCAACCCCCACCACCCACCCACCACCCCCACCAACCACACCCACCCCACCCCCACCCCCCACACCAACACCCCACCCCACACCCACCCCCACCCCCCCACACCCCACCAACCCACCACACACCACCCCCCACCCACCCCAACAACCACAACCCACCACCCCACCCACCAACACCCCAAACCCCACCACACCCAACAACCCCCACACCCACCACCCCACAACCCCACCCACCAAACCCACCCCACCAACCCACCCACCACACCAAACCCCACCCACACACCCCAACCACACACCCCCACCACCCCACACCAACACCCCCCACCCCACACCCCACCACACCACACCCACACAAACCACAACCCACCCCCCCAACCCAACCCACCACCCCCAACACCCCACCACCAACCCCCCCAACACCAACCCACACCCACCACACCCCCAACCACCCCAACCCACACACCCCCACACACCCACCCCCACACCCACAACCCAACCCCACCCCCCAACCCAACCACCCACACCCCCCACACCCCACACCCACCACCACACCCACCCACCACCACCCCCAACCACACCCCACCCCCACCCCCAACCCCACCCACCCAACCCCCCACCACACCACACCCCACACCCCCAACAACCCCACCCCACCCAACCCCACACCACCCCCCCACCCCCACCACCCCCCACCCCAACACCCACCACCCCCCCACCCCACCCACCCCCCCCCCACACCACCCAACACCCCCCCCACCACCACCCCACACCCCCCCAACCCACCACCACCACCCCAACCCCCCACCCACCACCCCCAACCACCCCCCACCCCCACACACCCACCACACCCCCCACCCAACAACCCCACCCACCACACCCCCACCCCACAACACCCCCCCCCCACACACCCACCCCCACCCCACCACCCCACACACCCACCCACCACCCCCACCCACCCACCCACCCACCCCCCCCCCCCCCCCACCCCACCCCCACCCCCCCACCCCACCCACCCCACCACCCCCCCACCCCACCACACCACCCCCCCCAACCCCACCCACCCCCAACCACCCCCCACAACCACACAACCCCAACACCCCCCCCAACACCCCCCAAACCACCCACCCCCCCCCACCCACCCACCCACAACACCCCACCCCACCCCACCCCCCCCACCCCCCACCACACCCCCCCCCCCCCACACAACCCACCAACCCACCACCCACCCACCACCAACAACCCCCACACCCCACACCACCAACCACAACACCCAACCCACCCCACACCACCCCACCAAACACCCCACCACCCACCCCCACCCAACCCCACCAACACCACCCAACAACCACCAAACCCCCCCACCCACCCCCACCCCACCCACACACCCAACCACCCCCCCCACACCACACCCACCCCCACACAACCCCCCCCACCCACCCCCCCCCCACCCCCCCCCACCCCCCACCCCCCACCCCCCACCCCCCCCCCAACCACCCACCACCCCCCCCACACCCCCCACCAAACCCCCCCACCACCCAAACCCCCCCCCCCCCACCCACCCCACAAACCCCCACCCCACACCCACAACCCCCACCACCCCCCCACACCCACCACCCACCCCACCACCCACACCCACCACACCCCCCCCACCCCCCACCACCCCCCCAACCCCACCCCC
>JAWZYV010020044.1:0-22051 GCA_038373885.1 Cheiracanthium punctorium | reverse complement strand
GTTAATATGTGTAACATGAAAAGCTCAAAAATGTTATTTTGAAATGAATTTTTCGTTGTCTTAAATAAACTCCTTTAATAATATCTTAAATACTACTACGTTTTACTGATAATATCTCGACATCTTCTTATAAACACATATAAGATTTGTATATGTCAAATATTTCAGTTCCTTGAGTTCTTTCGATAAATTTTCTATTTATGCGATCACTTTGTTCTTCAGAAAAATGATTCATCCAATCACCTATGATTCCTTTTCTAATAAAATCTATCTTTTCACCTTTGTTTGGGGGTTTCTTTTCATGTTCTTCTACATCCAGCGGTTTCATTTCAGTTTTCTCCTCTCTATCTGAATCATCTGGTTTTAAAAGTTTGGGTGGACTTTTGAAGAGGTCCTGCATATTGCTTTTCATGTAATCGAAACCGCTATGACATTTCGCTGTTGCAATTCTCGAATTACGTAATTCTCCAACATTGCTTTATACCGAGCACCTGTGACGGAGCACGTTTGCATACCACTGGATGTGACTTCTTCGAAGAAGTAAGGACCCAGAGTGAATGCCCCTGCGACGCCGCACCACACAGTCACGTGTCTGTCCTATAAAGGCACTGCTGCACACCGTGACGATTTTCTTCCGCCCAATCTGAACAGGTCGTTCCTTGCTTACGTTCCCTGTCAGGCTGAAATGTGCTCTTCATCTGATCCATAATATGCCCCGCAGCGGCGACGACACTGTATCTATCATCATATTCTGGATTAGGATAACCTAATTAGCTCTCGATCTACCGCTCTTGACATAGGCGTAATCTGGGGGGGGCAATTGCCCCTGCAGTTGTAAAAGTTGCCCCCCTAGTCTAAAAAGTCAGGGGGCAAAGTTATGATTTTGAACACAAATCATGCATTTAGAACCCAAATATACTCTCAGATTCTAAAAAAAAAAAGAAAAAAAAAATCCCCTGCAAAAATCAACAAAAGAATAGAGTCACAGAAGCTTTTCAACCCAACAGGAACGATGGCAGATTCTACCAAATGACCAAGCTAGATAATTTCTCAGGAAAGCAAAAATCAAGGGGCAGCGATTTTAAACTTGTCTGAAATCAATTGTTCAACGTTAGAAAAAAAGACCTGTTGCTGTAAAAAGTGAGCAAAAAGAGGTAATTTTCACAGGCTATGACGCAATTAGAGTTTATGTCATCCGGGAGCAAACCATAATTAGTGTCGTGTGCATGGGCGCCCATAGTATTTTCCAAGGGGGCAAACTTCAAAAATTTTTTCTAGAGGGGGGCAAATTTTAAACTTTTAACAAATTTAGTTCTGTTTTTGCCATTTGTTAACATCATGTGACATTAACCTAGAACTTTAGGGGGGGGGGCAAGTTCCCTACCTTGCCCCCCCCTTATGGGCGTCCATGGTCGTATGCCCCCTCGCATGGAGCCGCGCCCCATCCCAAGAAACTATAACTGATTTTGGCATTCCTTTTAGAATGTCTCCCGGTGCTTGTCTCCGCTTATCCCCCCTTTAGTTGCCGCCCTGTCACAGATTGGGGCCAGTTTCTAATTTATATTTTAGTGAACCTAATTTTGGTGTTTGAAGGTCAGTAGCAAAGAGACAACAACGTGATCGTGTGATCGTGCACAACTTACTTGACAGACGACTAATTGCGTATTCAAATGCGACGCAGTTTAAGAGAACAAGAAACGGTCTGCGATTTTATTATTTATATCTGCTGCCAGGGGAAACTAGGGGCACGTGCCCCAGTCTTGGTAGAGGGCTCCAAAATAAGTTATACGGTTCCATGGGAGGAGGCCGTTCTATTTGGTTCGTCGTGAGAGATAAACTCTAGTTGCAATACTATCTAAGTCAGTATTTCGATACCTTTAACCCTTTTAGATTTTCATGCATTAGAAAAATATAGCAACAAATCACCTCATTACTTCCTGCTAACAGCGTTGCTCCCAGCAATACTGAGAAGCAATGTTCGACATAGAAGGGGAACCTTCACAGCTATTGCTTATAACGATCTGCTGATGTGCATACATGGGCACCCATAGTAATTTTCCTAGGGGGGGGGCAGACTTCAAAAAATTTTTCTAGAGGGGGGGGGCAAATTTCAAACTTTTTTAGTTCTGTTTTTGCCATTGTTAACATCATGAGATATTAACCTAGAACTTTAGGGGGGCAAGTTCCCTACCTTGCCCCCCTTATGGGCGCCCATGTATGCATATAATTCTATTTTCTAGCATTTCAAAAAATTCATTTAAAAGTCTAGCTACGATAATATCTCAGAATATTAGTTTCTATGTGCATTCACCTAATTTATATACCCCCTCCCTTTTTTTTTTTTCGTGAAAACGTCTTCAACTCAAAACCTTACATAATTTATCAGGGGTCGGTCCAGGAATATTTTCCAGGGTCCAATTTTTGTAAAAACTGCATATTTTTGTGAATTTTAATGCTTAATTTTGTGAATTACAATGCATAATTTTGTGAATTTCAGCACTTATTTTTGTGAATTTTCAAACCAAATTTTAATAAAAGTCACTTTTTCTTTTTGTTAATTGATGAAACACATTAAAATGTAGGGTAAAATGCCAATGAAGGACATTTTTAATCGACTGTAGGTCGTTTGTGACGGGGTTCCATTTAAATCGATTGTAATTTTGTGAAAGAGCCACAAAACGGACCCAATTTTTGTTTGTATCAACCCCTGTCTCCCGCATATGCCGAGCTTTTGGTTAATGAAATCAGGCTAAAAGTCGTTCCAGCTCCTCAAATTATTAAATATCTTTTTCCACATTACTTTTCTAAGCTTCTAAGCATATTTACAGTACCACCCCCCCCCCCAAAATAAATAAATAAATAAAAATAAAAGATAAAATAAAAAAATAAATAAATAAAAATAACGTACTGGACTCTTAAAAATTTAAAATTTTCTGTCCGAGTCGAGGAAAAACACGAACATTGAGCTCAGAATGCTGTAAATTTAACAGGTTGCTAACATTAAATAAAGTGCCACGCGAAGAGAGGTTACAGAAAATAGAAAATGTGCAGTGCAATCAGTTTCATTGTAATGTATTTCAAACCTCGCAAGAGAAGAGGCTTTTTAACAAGGCATAAAATGATCGGGTTTTTTTTTTTTTTTTTTGAACCTACAAACTAAACTTAAGAACATGTCATCACTAAATGACCATTAAGATTCTGTGAAAAATTGGAGTGATTTAAATGCCGAACGCGGCCCTTTTATCTCCCGCTAACTCAAAAATCAGCCACATCTGTGTTCACTTAAATAGACTAGGAACAGTTTTTCCCGCAAGCATATCCACTTTGTGAGAAAAGGGAGCTTTAAAAATTTTTGTATGTAACATGATGTTTTATATTTCAAGTCTGTTGTTAATCTTCCGCTAGCTGGTTGGGGGGAAAATACCGACAAAGAACTCGGGAGATGTCCAAGAGGGTTGGAGGGATTATTGAATGAGCTGCATAGAATGGATTACAAAGAGCTAAGCTAAATAGGTAAATGATGTCTGTGTGTCAAATTTGGTTAAGTTAAATAAATTTTACTAGCCGAATATCTGTATTTTGCAGTGAAATATTAACTTGTTTTGTGTATGAGTACAGGTAAGTAGTTTTTGTAATTTTTGTGTCAAATCGGTAAATTTTAAATAGAGTATTAGTCTGGAGAAAATACTACAATGTACTGATCATTTGGTTTTTTTGTCAGGAATTCGTTAAGGAGAAGACATCCATTATAGTTGCGTTTTGAGGGGGGAAATGTAGTTTTGTTTAAATTAAAAATGATGCCTCTTCTTACTTATTGGAAAAACTCTTTGAAAATCAATGTCGGCCGCTTCAGTTTTTGACCGTCAAATGTTTCTTGACAGTCAAGTCCTGCTAATGTTCAGTGGCTGTGGAGTTTTTTTTTTTTTTTTTTTTTTTTTTTTGTAGTGAACATATAGATTTGCAATTTCCAATCCTTCCAATGAACTTTGTTTTGGACGTACACACAGACTCTACCGCTAAAAGCTGATTCGGTCCCCAGTGGTACCAGTGGCTCTGGAGTTGGTTTTATAAAAGGGGAAAAAAAGTAATCCCTTTTATCTATTTTATTAATTATATTTTTGCACTATTTACTTTTTGTTTTCAAGAGTTAAAAATAACTGATCTAAAATTTCATCCGTTTAAAAACAGTATTTTTTCCATTGTTATAGAAGAAATATTTTATGATTTATTAATGACTATGTCATTTTATCTCTCGCCCCCTTTATTGAAAATTGTCCGAAAAATGTGTCCCGAAAATGCGACATAAAAGTAAGAATAAATTGTTGAGTAATGAATTGTTTATTTTTTTATATATGTCTTATCCTCCTGAATTCTGTATCCCTCAATAAACACTTATCTATTTAACTGTAACTGTGCTTGCGCACGCATTCTTTTTACTTCTTCTATACATTTTTCACTTAGCATAAATACGGGTTAATACCCCTTAGAAAGACCTCCACGGAGGGCACCCCACCCATAGGCCTAGAGCCCACGCGTAGCTAATCTGCCGTAATCCCACAAACACAAACAAATATACTTTTTCCCTTCTTGATGTTACCTTGTTATGTGATGTGCCTGTTTCTTCCGTTCTAATAATATGTTATGTTAAAATCCCACGTTTACTATGTTTGTGCCATAACTCTGCTAACATTTCTAAAAGGTTATGGACACCAGATGGATTAATTTATTTATCTGCTGATTTTTAACGTTCGTTTCAAGGCTGCATCATTCATCCTCAAAATGGCGACTGGAACTTGGCGAATTGAAACGCTGAATAAAGATAATTACGAAACATGGAAAATGCAAATGAAAGAGCTTTTAATAAAGAATGATGCTTGGATTTATGCATCAGGTTCAAAGCCTAAACCTGAAGCTTTGGAAAATGACGAAAAATCGCAAGAAGAGTTCGATACGTGGGTCTCCAAATGGACGAAAAAGCAAAAGCAGATATAATTCTATGTAAATCGCCATCTGAACTCGAACAAATAAAAAATTGTGACACTTCATCAGATGTCTTGAAAAAACTGGGAGAAATCTATCAGTCTAAAGGACCTGCTCTTAAAGCTGCGTCATGAAATCTTTAATTCAATATAAAATACCCGACTCTTCTAATGGAATTCACGACCATTTGAGAAAATTCTTCGAGATAGTGGACAGACTTTCAGAAATGGATATTTAAATAGACGACGACTTGCTGACTGTAATGCTGTTATATAGCCTCCCTTCTACTTTCGACAATTTCCGATGTGCTATGGAATCAAGAGATGAGCTTCCAAGACAGAAATACTCAGAATCAAATGCCAGGTATAACGATGATAGACAAGCGGAAGACTCAGGTGCTTTCGTGACTGCTCCTAGAAAGCATGCGTCTAAAAATAAAAATTATGGAAAATACTCGGGCCAGCCGACTCATAAAATTAAGGATACATCAAGAATAACTTGTAAAAGGTATAAGCGCATCGAGCACTGGGCTACTGAATGTGAAAGTGGAAAAAAGAATAATTTTAAACATAAGCCTAACAGCATGGATTCTTATCCACTCGGATGACTCGCCAATAGAGTTACCATGCGAAATACAGCAACCCTACGCGCCTAAAGCTCTCTCAACAATATCCAATAACGAAAAGCAAAATTTTTGGTGTGTTAAGATAGATACTAAAAATTATATAAGTTACTTCAGTTATCATCGACCCACTTTTGCATTTGCAAGGAAAGACCAGGAAACCCTCCTACTTCCAGTCGATGAAATAAATGTAAAGGAAGAATATAAGAAAAAGAAAAAGGAGTGAGAGATAAAATGACATAGTCCATTAATATCGTTTTAATATGGCAATAATGAAACTAAAAAATATGGGGGGTTCAGGGGGTCTCCCTTGACGAAGCTCAAAGACCGAATTTATAGTTTATATAATATATATATATATATATATATATATATATATATGTAATGTATAAAAAGGTAATTTGGGTTTTACTAGTTTGGGTATTGGTCAAGCGGCATTACTTTCACTGTAAGTTTTACTTTCCTGTCATACTTGCCACGCGCGCTCTGGAGCTATGTTTTATTTATTTTGTTATTTGCCAGACATCAGGCCGTCGATTCTGAGTTCTTTAGATGTACACGTGTCCCCACG
The DNA here is from genome assembly GCA_038373885.1 of Cheiracanthium punctorium. NCBI lineage: Eukaryota > Metazoa > Arthropoda > Arachnida > Araneae > Cheiracanthiidae > Cheiracanthium > Cheiracanthium punctorium. The sequence goes on along the minus strand of JAWZYV010020044.1, from coordinate 15,878 downwards.
CCCTTGTGTCCCCGGATGTGGGTCATGTTGGGAAATGTGTGTGGTTCGATCAGAGATAAGAGAGAGGAGGAGTTGTGCCTTCGCAGACCACGTGGTGTGGTAAGCGTAAATACTCCCGCACATCGAAAATCGGGAGACTTCTGCCACTGGAACGGCTTAATGAGTCCACGCTGATTCTTGTACCCGTCTCCCCACCCCTCTTCTCATTCTAAATTGTAACTTAATTGTAATGTTCAATAAACCATATTACTTGCCTTAACTCTGAAGCTTACTTGAAATATCTGACGTCTCAAATAGTCGACAGGATGATTGCCTGTGTGCAAATTAAAAATTTTAAATTGTAAAAAAAAAAAAAAAATTTAACGCTCAAAAGTCCGGGAGACGGGTTCATCGCCCATCGTTCGCAGGAGATGCAGCGCGCCTCTTCACCGACACCAGCCGATGGCCTACTCCTTGAGTCCGCTCTCCACCGGCCAACTTCGTCGAGCCCTGCTCTGGGAGATTTCAACACCGACGGATGACTCAGGTTACCTTCTGAAGTACTTCACAGAACGTCCTGTACGTTTTACGCCGTTAATGCCGAAATGGAAGAACGTCTGCATTGATGAACAGCCTATACCATATTTCTGCAGCGCTCATCATACCGAAATCTGCGCCTCCTAATTCATCTTTTTTTTTTTCCTTTTTCGCACGTTCGCCACAAACCAAGAGAAACTCCTGTCATCATTACAGCGCGGCGGTGCGTCAAAATTTACTGCCTTCATTGCACCCAAAACAGCCCCCCATGAGAAGTGTGTGCAACTGGTGAATCATTTCCCCCTTTTCTCCCTGCCGAATATTTTTGTTTTTGTGCGTACAACTTGTTGACCAACACTCCTCCTGCCTGCATTTAACTTGGGAGAGAAGATATTTTTTTTTGTGAGTGTTTTGTTTATCGTTGAGGGATGACGATTTTAATTTGTGGATATCAATTTCTTTCGTAAAAGTAAGCGATTTTTATTTTAGAGTTGAAGTGAACATTAGAACATTATATTTAAATGGTTATTAATTGTGTGTGTGTTATTTTAAAGGGCTATTTTAGTGTTGATGAAAAATATATATATATATTTGATATATCTGCATTTTTCCCATTAATATAGTATTTTCATTAAGGTAAGATTTTGTAAATTTATTGCAGTATTATTATTAATGTTGCTAAATAAAAATTCTGAATGCAATTATTAAATGCTTCTCCGTTCAGGTAAAAATTTAGAAAAAAAATTCAGCATGTCGTTAGATGGTAAAGAAAATACACAAACTATTGCCACTATGTCCCTGCAAAAAAGTGATGAGTTTATTGCCCCCTTTAATTTTGAAGATAATATGAGTTTTGAAAGTTGGATAGCATATTACGAACAGTGTTGCTTACAACAAAATAAAGACGAAGACTGGAAATTTCAAAATATAGGAAAATTTCTTAAGGGGTCTGCCTTAACAACATACATAAATAATATTGCAAATTGTAATAATTGGCAAGAATTGATTGAAATACTGAGAGAAAAATATATTTCATGTACAGTGTTTACTTTCATGGATTTTACAAATTTAAAACTAGAAAAAATTTCGAATCTTATGACTTATTTTCATGAAAAATTAGAAATAGGTAGAAAATTGGGGCTACCTAATAATATAATAGTAGAAGGATTGACCAATGGTCTTCCTAGTAATGTGAGAGCACTTTTAACCCTGCAACCACCCAGTAGTGCCACCGAGTGGCTTAAGGTAGCGTCAAAATTAATTAAAATTCACGAACCGCCCCAACAGGCAAGTTTTACCTCCTCGCCCAATAATGCACAAAATTCTAGCTACTTTATACCCAAGCTTCGGAATTTTAGACCCTACCATGCTCCTGTTTATAACCGACCAAATTGGCGTCAACCAATTCATAATTCAACCCAAGGGCGAACCCAAATAAATAATTGGCCGCGTTTTCGACCCCTATCTCAAAGTCCTCAAAGTTTACACCACCAAAATAATGTCAATTACCAAGAGAGCACCCTACCTAGAACTCCATGTAGAAAATGTGAGGGGCTAGGAATAAGTAATGCTTTCCATTGGGCGCATAATTGTCCCTTTAAAAGTAACAACCAAATTGCGACAAACCCATACGCGACACCAACTATGACTCACCCGAATATGACTTCGAACACCACTATTTTAAATTCACAAAATAATGGTACTGAGACCTCGCGAGAAGAGAACTTATGACTATTTACTGTACCCGGGTACCTAAGGAAAAAATTAACTCAACCCAAAATTGACAATTTTGAATTTTTAAGTGTTCCCTGTGTCACAGACACTGGCTCTACACTCTCTGTCTTGCCGCAAAGTTTTGTTGGACGATATAATTTAGAAGTACAGAGAGTCTCGCCTTTAAATGTTACTCAGGCAGATGGACTGCTGATACTTGATACAGTGTGTTATGTTAATTTAGAAATTGGAAACATTACTCTGTTTGTAAAATTTTTTATAGTATATTCAAGCCTGCCATATGCCATATTGGGTTTACCAGAGTGTAAAAAGTTTTGTTTATATATTGATTGTGTGAATTTATGTGTTTTTCAAAATAATGTTAGATTACCTTTATACAATTATGATGCCTTACCTATGTCTCTACATTTAAATCAACCCAGTTCTTCAACCGATAGCAAAGCCTCTGAGGAAAGCGTTCCCCCTCAGACTGTTTATAAAGCTATCAATCCAAAATTAGAGGAATTATTAAATAAATATGAGAAAATCTTTGCAAAAAATAAATATGATATTGGTCGTATTAATGTAGAACCTCAACGTATAAATTTAACTTCTGACCTACCTGTTTGCCTCAGGCCTTATCGAACCTCTCCTAAAGAGGAAGACGAAATTAATTCTCAGATTGAACAATTATTAAAAGCTGGTTTAATTAAGGAAAGCAATAGCCCCTATGCTGCACCCGTCACTTTAGCGTATAAACGCGACGAGGGTACCAAAACTAGACTGTGTGTGGATTATCGTAAATTAAATAATATAGTAAAAAATGATGCCGAGCCTTTGCCACGTATTGACAGCTTATTAGATAAACTAAGTGGGGCGAAAATATTCTCAATTCTTGATTTGGCGTCTGGATTTTGGCATGTGCCCATCCACCCTCAAGATACTGAAAAACTAGCCTTTGTAACTAATACAGGTCTCTATACGTTCCAGGTCTTGCCATTTGGCATTAAGACAGGGCCTGCTATATTTAACAGATTCATGAGAAGAATATTAAATAAATATAAAATTAAATTTGCCTATAATTATTTTGATGACATAATGATTTTTTCTTCTTCTATGGAAGAACATATGCAGCATTTAGAAACTATTTTCCAAATTTGTTTGCAGGAAAATATTAAATTGAAATTATCTAAATGTAACTTTGCTAAGGACACTATAAAATTTTTGGAGTATGAGGTTAAACAAGGTCAAATTACTCCAGATAATGCTAATATTGAAATTATCCAAAATTTGAAGCCACCTACTAACGTAAAGGAACTACAGAGGTTTCTTGGTTCTGTAAATGCTTATAACAGATTTATTGATCGGTATGCAAAATTAAGACGTCCTTTAAATGATTTGTTAAAGAAAAACGCTAAATGGGATTGGTCAACAAACTGTGAGAAAAGTTTTGAAACCTTAAAAAATATTTTGATATCTAAACCTGTGTTACAATTATACGACGTTAAATTACCTATCCATGTATTTATTGATGCATCAAATTGTTCAGTTGGAGCTGTGTTGAAGCAGCCGGATGCCTCAGGTATCTTGCACCCGATTGCATATCATTCGAGATCGCTTCGATCATATGAAAAGAATTACACCATAACTGAATTAGAATGTTTGGCTATCGTTGATGCCCTTGATAAATTTTATCATTACCTTCACGGTCAAAAATTCGTCATTCATACTGACCACGCGGCATTGGTTTGGTTAAAAAATGTCAAAAATTTAAGAGGAAGATTATTCCGCTGGTCCCTTAAATTAAGTATGTTTGACTATGAAATAAAGTACCTAAATGGCTCAAAAAATGTCGAAGCTGGTATGTTATCAAGGATTCCTCCTTCTCAACATCTCCAACTAATTCAACCTTCGGTTTTATTGTTAGATGCTGAAGAAATTAAAAATCAACAATTAGCAGAAAATATGCATGGTCCTAAATATAAAATCATTAATGATTTAATTACCATAAATAGGAAAGGATTAAAAAAAATAGTGGTGCCTATGAGCTTAAGAAAAACTTTAATGAAAAATGCACATGAAAATTTTGGCCATCCTGGTGTTCAAAAAATGTTAAGTATAATTTCACCTTCCTATTATTGGCCTCATATGACTCAAGATATTTCCAATTATGTTAAACATTGTTCGACTTGCCAATTTAACAAAAAACCTAAACAGAAGAAATTTGGTTTGTTACAGGCTGTACCTGCTACTGATAAACCCTTTGAATGTCTTTCTATTGATACTGTAGGAGGTTTCAACTATTACAATTCAACAAAAAAATATCTACATCTAATAATTGACCATGCGACAAGATATGTTTGGGCCTTTCCTTCGAAAAGTGTCACTACTGAAACCTATGTAAACTGTCTAAAACAAATATTCAATATTCAAGTTCCTCAAAAGATACTTAGTGATAGAAATGCAGCTTTTACTGCTTCGCGTTTTAAAAAATTCCTTAAGAACTACAATACTAAACAACTATTAACTTCAGCTCATCATCCACAGACAAATGGAAAAGTAGAGAGGGTAAATCAATCCATAGTTACTAGATTAAAATGTAAAGTTAACTCTTCACCTTCTAAAATTCCTTGGACTAAGTTACTAGAGCAGGTTATTAGTGAATATAATAACACACCTCATTCAGTAACGAAGTTTACACCCATGTATTTAATGTTTGGAAAATTGCCATATGACTCACCTATTTCGGAAAATACCTATCCTCCTGTTGATGAAGCTCGAAAATTAGGAAAAGAAAGGACAATAGAATTTCATAATAAAAAAAAATTAGATATGATAATAAATTCATAGAAGCTAATTTCGAACCAGGGGATCTTGTAATTTATGAAGAATTTAACTACCCAAATACACGTAAATTATCTCCTACTTTTTCAGGTCCTTATTCAATTGTAAACAAATGTTCTTCAGTTACATTCGAAATTGATAAACCTAATTACCATACTAAGAAACCTACGGAAATAGTTCACTCTTCTAAATTAAGACCTTATTTCCCTCCTGACAAATTAAAACTATCCCACGAAGGTGATTAAATTTAATTAAAAATAATTGATCCTTAATAAAAAAATAAAAAAAAAAAAAAAAAAAAAATAGAAAATAGAAAAAGAAAAAAAAATGTATTCAAAATTTCTAAGTGTTGAGTTTGGAACCCTGAATACTCGACATAAAGTCTATCGTCTATCCTTTTTTCTTTTATGCTTCTACCAAACTTTCTCTGTCACCCGCTTCTCTTAATCATTGAAGAAGTCCCCAAGTCCGAGTGTGTGCGGTGTAAGTAAAACTGCACCTTTTTTCTTTGTATATTTTATAGATATTATGCAAACAATAAATGAAGCTAGACTTAGACTAGGCTGGGACTTCCTCTCAATAATCCCCCAGTTTTTCCCAACTGTCTATTGAGTCATTTCTTCCCTTTTTTTTAGAAGCTATGAGGCAATGGCCAAGTTTTCTCTTTCGTAGTTGACAATTGTCTTCCTTTTTCGGGATCATGTGAACCCATTTCTGTTGTCATACTATGGAGAGTTTAAAGTTTGGGCAAACTTAAAATGCCTACAAGTGGTATTTACTATACCCCATACCTGTGTGATGGTACTGCTGTTTCTTCGAAATTTTCTACACACTACACACACTTTTACATTTTTTTTTACATTGCCTTTACACTAAATAAATTTACTCCATTTTGCCAACTGCATTTTGCCAACCATTTTGCCAAGTTATTTTCATTCCATTCACTTTATGCCATGCAAGCCAAAGCCATAAGTATTTGCCAAAGAAAATGAATGTCAGCCATGTTTATTCCATTTTGTTTAATTATATTACTATATTGTTGTACAGTATTATTGTATCCCACCTAGGTTGTAAATATTACTTGTGATAATTTGAAAAAATTTATGCGCACTCATTGTTTTATTTTTATTGTAAGATTTTCGTACTATTGTATCATTATGTTTTGTCAAATTTTAGAAACTGCATCCTGCCTCTCAAGTATTGTACAACATAACTCCAGAATTCTAGCCAGAAAAATTTAAGGTGTCTAAACTTGAAAATTAGATTAGTTCGCAGTTTTAAGATTAGGATGCAAGGACGTCTGACTCGCAAGTGAGAGACTGGCCACCTCAATGATATTGCTCCTCAGACTTCTTTTGCCGGGGGGGATATTGTAATGTATAAAAAGGTAATTTGGGTTTTACTAGTTTGGGTATTGGTCAAGCGGGTACTTTCACTGTAAGTTTTACTTTCCTGTCATACTTGCCACGCGCGCTCTGGAGCTATGTTTTATTTATTTTGTTATTTGCCAGACATCAGGCCGTCGATTCTGAGTTCTTTAGATGTACACGTGTCCCCACGCCCTTGTGTCCCCGGATGTGGGTCATGTTGGAAAATGTGTGTGGTTCGATCAGAGATAAGAGAGAGGAGGAGTTGTGTCTTCGCAGACCACGTGGTGTGGTAAGCGTAAATACTCCCGCACATCGAAAATCGGGAGACTTCTGCCACTGGAACGGCTTATTGAGTCCACGCTGATTCTTGTACCCGTCTCCCCTCCCCTCTTCTCATTCTAAATTGTAACTTAATTGTAATGTTCAATAAACCATATTACCTGCCTTAACTCTGAAGCTTACTTGAAATATCTGACGTCTCATATATATATATATATATATATATATATATATATATATATATATATATATATATATATATATATATATATATATATATATATATATATAAAGTGAAACCTCTCTGAGCGGCCACCCCACCGTACCGAGAATATTTTCCCGCTCGGAGGGGGTGGCCGCTCTCAAGAGTTTTATTTACTATTATAAGATAATTGCTATAATGCGTAATATAAACAAGTCTGGCACATATTCCTTATTTAAAATGAAATATAAAACTTATCTAAGGAGAAAATAGTACTTTATTTAATGCTTTCTTACATTTTTTTTGAAAAAATGATACAATTTGTGTCCGTTTTAAGTTTTTACTTTTCTTTGAAACAACCATTTTTTCTAGTTTGTTTTTTACTTTAAAAATCGGATCTCTAACTGGTTAGTTTGTAACCGCTTCGGAATTTTCGATAATTTCATCGATTTTCCCTAAAGTCGCTTGTGTTGAAAGTTTAGCTTGCTCGCCATTACAAACATCAAGAAATTCCTCGTCAGACACGGAATTAGCCCCTGAAAGGGGGACAAAAATTCATTTGTAGGACAATTTCAATACCTGATTGTCCAAGTGATTACCCATCTTAAGGGTGTGGGGAGAATACAAAAGAGATATAACAGATTCAATTCCATGTATTCCTGGGACTTATATTTGACATAAACCTGACCTTGAGTTTTTCCGCTCAAAATTACAGCATGGAGTGAGTAAAATTTCCTGAAAAATGAGATGGGCGATGAGGTGGCCGTTTAAGGCGATCGGGTGGCCGCTGATAGAGGTTATTTTAACATCAAGTCTATGAGTCAAAAAATCCGTGCCATGAAAAATTGGCCGTTTAGAGGGGTGACCGCTCGGAGAGGTTTCACTATATATATATATATATATATATGCATGTGTGTGTACGGGCACGCATACATGGACTTTCTTTTAAAATGACTTTTGCCCCCCCCCCCCCCCCAGTTTCGAAGCCCAAGTTACGCCCATGTTGATACATATAATCACATGGTCAAAATATTAATTCGCAGTGTTGTATCTAAAGGGAAGGAGCTGGGTGCAAAACCCCTCTGTCTGAAAATTTGTAACTGTAAGACCATGAATATTTAATGCACTCTTTACTATGCTGTTTCTATCTGTGAAAGTAGTGTAAACAAACACTTTTGCACAGCTGCATGTATTGTAAAAGTGCTTCGCTTTATTTATTGTCATTAATGTTTTCCTCACGAATTGAACAAACTATTTTAGTCATATTGGAGCACCTAAAATTTTGATCCTTAGGTCAAGGCCTACATAGGTGTCCTGTGCTGTAATCAGGGCTCTGAATACCACAGGTGCACCACCAAGCTATCTGGTAGCAAAGGAATCTCACTCTTATCTGAATGTTTGTTTACGTTCCAGCTGTCGCTCCAGATTTTTAAAGGGTTAGCGCGCTATACTCTGTATAACCAGGGGAATGAATTTGACTCCTTTCTTGGGCTTAGTCGTTAAATTGTACAGCTGCGGAAAAAAAAAAAGTCCCACTTGTACTTTTTTCGGCCGTCGATCGTCGTACAGCAAAGTTACAGATACCAATCGTTTTCGATTGACGTACACTTTAATTTGCTATGCATAAAAATTACATAAGGGGCCATCTACATATTAAAATTCACACCAACTTTTATTTTCCCAATAGCAGCCCCTAGATTTCACTTCATATTTCAAAAATTTAACTCATTTTAACCCCGGATACCAATTTTCAATAAATTTGGACCGAAAATGAGTGAGTTATGAGCACCCCAAATCCCCCTCCCCATATGTTAAAATATTTTTTCATACATTAAATCATATCTCATATAATATTGATAATAAGAAGCTGATTTTTATTCGTACTATTAGAACTAAACGACCCAAACAAAATTCACTATTATTATGATTTTTTAATAAATTATTAATATGAATTATGAATTATTAAATTAATATTTAAAAAATTATGAATAGCGACCTAGCCAAATTTCGATGGAAATAGATGCAAAAAGTAATATTACATGGCTGTGCAAAATTTCAAATTTTTACGTTCAGTAGTTTAATTTATATTAAATAAAATGTGTTATTTTCATGAGTTAAGGGACCATATATAAATTTATGAAGTGACAATTTTTTTAAAACTGCTTAAAATAAGCGTAAATTAGATTTCTTTTGCTCAAAAACACAGTAAAAGATAGCGGTATTTAAAAAAATCAAATTTTGAAGCAAATAAATTAGAGGTTTTTAGAGTTTGATGGTGATTCTATAAAGCTTCTATTGTTGCGTCCGCTATCATAGCTCCCCAAATAAAATATTTTCCAGGTATAGAATTAGATGCAGTAGATGTATATGTCTTCTAATGACACATCCTATTTCTGAAAGACTAACATCCTCAACATTCCAGGCATGAATTTGACCTTTTTTAATATTGCAAACATTAGGTCTTTGGACTTCCCCATATTTTCCCAAACATTCAAAAAAACATTCAAAATCACGTTTTTCTGTCTAAATTTTCATCTGACAATAAATTAAAGTACCACCAAAAGTCTTATAAGAATATTGCTCATTGTAGACAATAATATTAAATGCAGAAAGTGAAATAACAAACACAGTGATAATATTTGCTCAGCAAAAAAATAACTGCGTTTTTTACATGAAATTCAAACAAATAAATTTTCAATCATGAAACCGTTCTTCTAGTTCGACCGTTGCTGGGTAACCTTCATGCTTGCAGTCAGAAAAGCAGAGAACAGCCTCTCACTCCTGCCAACATTTCACCTGTCTAAGAGAACCATGAAGGGAAATACTTAATAACAATTTCAAAATTAGAAAGATTTTCAGAATCGTGAGCAGTCGTTTTGCATTTTACCTTTAAGTCTTGAGTACGAGCCAAGGAAGTTACGAATTCACGGGTCATTTGGACCTCTGACTAAACATTCTACTTTCTACCCTTGATATTCTCAGTACAAAAAACTTTAAGAGACATGGTAACAATATTTTCCTTGAAAATAACACTTATTTCTGTTAATTCTCTCGAGCGAAATGAATGAAGTGCGAAAAGTTCGGAACCTACAAATAGCGCTTTTCAATTTGTAGAAAGTCCCTTAAAAATGCGCAAAAAATAACTCGCAATATCTACGGAAATTATCGTAGAAAATTGGTGAAAATATATATTTAGGGTAATTTGAAGGTTTTCTTTCGTTTAATAAAGTCAAACTACAGTGTTGCCATTGTGAAAAACGAAGTTGATGCATAATTAAATATGAAGACGGCCCCTTATGCAAAATAAATTAATAATAAATTAAAGTATGCGTTATTTGAAAACGAATGGTGTATATAACTTTGCTGTACGACGAACGATGCCGAAATAAAGAGCAAGTGGGACTTTTTTTTTTTCCGCAGCTGTGCATACCTTGATAGTACTAACCTTTGCCTGAATGGCAAACAGTGCCCGATTTGTGGGAGGGGGGGGGATGTTAAATATAGTTAAAATTTAAAAAATAATTCTTTTCAGTGATGACTCTAAAATTTTTATACATAAATATGCGTTTACGAGTGAGGCAAAATTTTGCGCATCAAAGAATTAAATCCCCATAGCAAAATTACTTTTTACTCGAGTTTTTTGAGTGACGACTGTCTTATCTCTCAACAGCTTGAATTTAAAATTGTTTTTTGGCATTCAAAATCAGGTTTTGCCCTTTGAAAGCATTACGAGAAATGTATGTTAGTCATGGAGAATGAGATTGCACCCTGGCTGCTAGGCTCATCGAAATGCACTATCATCCTTCCAAATTTCATTTTATTTGACTTGAAAGTTTTCGAGTGTTTCGAAAACAAAATACGGTAGTTAGCTTCACCATCCATTCATTCAGATGATGATTTCACTTTTACCAAAAAGAAAATGGTAAAAAAATTATATGATTTTGTGAAAGTTATACGGTAGACCGCCATAGAACACGAGTTCATATAAGACGGATTCGTTAGCAGGGCAAAAAAGTTCTGATCCTGTTTGTACACCGTCTCAAAAAAAGCAATCGAGTACCGAAATTTCCTGTTTTAGCTTTGCGAATAATTAAAGAGTTTTTGAAAAACGCATAACTGTGCAGAATTTTAAAAAATTATAATTGTATTTTAGCCTAATTCAAATTTTATGATAAATTATTCTTAATAATCAAAACCAACCTAGGAAGTCTGACGCTTATATTAAAGGTAATATACGGCTCGTGTATTTGTAGCGAGTGTTCTGAAAGTTCCCGTGCTGCAATTTAATGAACTCACTGTCCGTGATTTTTGTTTTTCTTAATATGAAATTTTATCCTCTGCTTATTGTATCAATTTAATTCTTATCGTTTGGTTCTTTTCCTGCTCAAGTTGTGTGCGAGAATAAGTTCTAAGTTGTTTTGTTCTTCATGGTAAAATGAATTTATCACACAATTAGAGTCCGCTCCATGTGATATATTTTGAAGATAAAATCATGTTTAGATAAATAAATATCCAAAAGACATTTATATGCTGTCACTGAAAGAACTTTTAGGACTTTCAACATAATCTAAGTGACTCTCACAATATAGAATCATGTAACACGGAACGCGTTTAACGTGTTATAAGAGATCTACTGTATGCGATTTTTCAAAAGAGTTCTGTGATATTTTAACTTGACTTTTATTCAATTTTTTCACTCAAAAATTAAATTTGGCACAAAAAATGTTACATATTTAAAAAGCGCATAAAAGGAAACCTTCCTTAAACTTCAAGAAATTTCAATAAACTTCATAATCAGAAACAGACTATGTTCAATTTATGGACTTCTGATGGAACTGAGTCAGTATCTTTGACCCCCTAATGAATATGTACTATATGAATAACACACGACTTTGCAACGATCTTTTGCATATATATGTAAAGGGACCTCTGTAAGCCAGCACTTTTGAGTGAGATAAGTCTGTCCGGCTTGCTCCCATAATTTTATTTTAATTTTTTTTTATCAGTTTGTTTTAAATAAACTCCGCAGCTGTCGTAAAAGGCTTTAAGGTCGGCTTCGCCGACCAAGCCGGCTTCTGCGGCTTCCGTTCAAATCAGAATTTCATGGTATTTGTAATAAATTTTTCAATTTGTGGTTCATTTGCCCACCAGTGTGGTTGGGTAAAGTAAGCATTACAAGACTTGACCCAGCCAATTTTGTTCCAGATCATGGTCCACAATTTAAAAAAAAATCCTCTTATACTGTACCCTATACTCTACCTTAGAAGATATTGTTTTAAAACTAAGAGAACCATTACTTTCAAACAGGCATCATATACTGATGTTCTCAATTGATATCTCAAGATACAGAGTATTTTTTATTTCTTCTTTTATATAAGCTACTTGTGACTTGACCAATTATGGCCAGTTTAAACACTTTTCACCAACTCTTTCTAACTCAGGTCAATTTAAATTGCACTTAGTTTTACTGTTAGCTTGATCATGATAGCCAAGTTTTAGCTCGGTAGATCTACATAAATTATCAGAAGCTTCTTCTCATATTTTTTTCAAATAGCTGTTAACTTAAGTAATATTCCCACATGCTATTTTTCGTGTTCAAATATTATGACATGAAATAAAGCAAAAGTGTTAAGTAAATCAAATGTACGTGAATAAAAAAATAATGTTTTAAAATAAATGCGTTTTCTACTATTTGTATCGCAAAATGAGTTGCTACTAGAAAAAGGTTAGCGATAAGCCATGCAGCACAGCCCTCTCCGAACACAAATGAAAAACCAACCAGACAAACCTCAAAGTAAACGGCGACATCGGCGAGCGAGCAGAGACATCTATTCTGTACAGAATTTTGATGTTGTACACGCGGCCAACGCGTTTTTCTCAAAAAGTATTCGTTATATCCAAATAATGCAAGGGACTTCTCTTCGTGATTTTTTATACGCTTTAAAATGAGATCAGAACGAAGTTCATACCATGAAAACTCGCGAAGTTTCAATGACTGATTTTTCTTGAAAATATAAAAATTTTATTTTGAGAGTACAGTGGCGAATCCAGAAATTTTTTGGGGGAGGGGCTAAATTAAAAAAAAAAGCTTACTTCACCCAATTAAAATGTACTATTAATCAAAATTTTTGTCTAAACCAATGTGCATGCTTTTGGGAAGGGCTAAGTGATAAAATATGATCATTTTAGTTATTTAAAGCAGAATGTTACCCTTTAGCAATCTCTTTTGGGGAGCTGAAGTCCCCAAGCCCTCCCTGAATCCACTACTGTGAGAGTAGACTCGTAATATATAAAACGGCGACGGCGCGACCAATTTTAGTGAAATTTGGTATGTGTAGGTTCTTTTGGTATAATGAAATCCTACGGAAAGGATTAAAAAAGATGATGAATTTTTAAATCAATCATATCTCTAAAACTAATGAAACTTTTTCACTTCCGCTATTTTCAAACACTGATTTTAAAACTTGTGGATCTCATTTTATAAACAACATAAATAAAAGCGATTGAAGCCATCTTTCAACTATATGCATACGAAATTTCAAAAGTTTTAGTGTTCAGTTTATCGCTGTAGGGGATTCCAACTGCCGTACGGGAATTTCAGTGAATGTATGATGAGAGTGAATATTGTTTCGATTCAACGAGCTTACGAATCAAAAGTTTAATTTTGGTTGCCATCGGAAGCACTTCTGTAGCCTAGTCGACAAGACGTTCAGAACCGTGAATCACGAGTCAGTAACATGCGTGTTCGTATCCCTGTGAGGAGGACGAAAAGTTTTGCTAACTACTCTCTTAGTTTTGTAATGTATAAATGAGTATACTTGATACAATAGTTCAGAGATGAATTAAAATTGTCTTTTAAAATTTCTTTATTATTTCTTTATAGAAATAAAGCTTATATCCAGTAAAACTTTTAAAAAGCATTAAAACGAAACACCGCCCTCTTCCGAACAAGCTTAGGGAAGGGGGCCCTAATAGCAATGACTGCTCGTTTTCTGCATGGGCGTTCATCCGCTTATCGTTAACTCACCGACTCATCAAATTAAGACATCGGCAAGAGCACTTTTGATTTTCTGCAATAGATGAATTTTTATGCATGCATAGAGGTGATCTAGACGAGCAATTTCACCGACGGGAAACCGACAAACAATTTTTTTAATCCGAAACTGCAGCTCTATATTTATTGGACCTTGCAGGTCTCCCAGTGGTTTACATTTTACCAAAATTCCTATAAATATTTGCGTAATTTAGATGTGCCTTTGCATAATCTAAGGAAAATTTTAACAATTCTTGAATTAATCGCATCATTTACCTCAAATTTCCTATATTAGGGTCGGGACGGGGCAGGGGGTTGGTATTGCCCCCTCCTACAAAGTTTGGATTTGAAAAGAAACATTTACCCCCAAAAAATGCTGTAAGTGTTTATTATATAAAATCGTTTGTAATATTTAAATAATTTAAAAAACTGAATAAAATCTATTTGAGCGTCTGCTGCATTATAAGAATAACTCTAACTTCATTAAAATGAGCAACTCTTTTGAAACCTGTTTAGTTTTTCAAAAGTTTTCAAAAGCTGTTTACATATGTAAACAGCAAGAAGAGAAATCAGTTAATTTTTAAAAGTTATCCAAGGAATATGAAAGTTAAAATCACACTAAAATTCCTATACAATTTGCAATATTGTTTTTTAATTATTAATTTTGAATGTTGTTGCTACTTACATACATTGGTAAAAATTGAAATTAATTTCTTACCAATCGAATAATTTGACTGTTGTTAATAATAGCTGAACATCACTTTGTCAAAATTTCACTCCGAAATCCCAATCTGAGACTAAAATAACTGGCACTTCAACTTTTGGCTAATACATGGCAAGTCTTAATGGCCTTGCGGTAGAGCGTCCGTCTGTGACTCAGTACGCTCAGTGTTAGGGCCTGGTGAAGGGAGAATTTTTTTTTCAGGAAAACGGAAAGTCAGTCCAAAAACGAAAAAATAATAAACAGAAAGGATATTTTTTTGAAAATTTTGCTGCCAGTCGTTTATTTTTTATTAACAAATATGTTTTAAACAGTTTATCGGTTTATCGTCGGTTTTTTTTTTATTTCATCACAGTCATCGGAAAACGATGATCGGCTTGATGTACCCCCGAGAGGACATTTTGTACCATTTACCGATGAAGTTACCCCGCTTTTGGGTGAGAAGCCGAGATCGGTCATTGCTAGTTCTCCTCTGATTAAACTCACGCTCCTCTCATTGACCGATGAGTTATCGCTACTAGAGGGTAGAAACAGCGACCAGAAAAGTATCTTATATCATTCGAAGAGTCTGCCCCCAAGGACGTATTTAGTTAGGAGGTCCGCCCCCCCTCCCGAAATTTGGTTTTTTGTTACTAAAATGGTAATGATATAGTATTTTTGTGTGAAATTCTGCCTTTTTTACTCTTTGGACCCCCCCCCCAAAAAAAAATGTTTTTTTTTTTTTTTTTTTGGATACGTGCCTGTCTTCCCCTCTCTGTATGATCTAATGAATATAAATTGAGTAATTCATAAAGAATGCGGTGTTGGCAGAGACTGAGATTTCCGGCAGGATAGTAGGCTGAGATTAGGGGCAAGCGCCCGACCCCCAACAAAAAGGGGGCCAAAAATTATTCTTTAAGTTTAAAAATTTGATTTTATTTAAAATAAGAGACAAAGAAACTAAATTGATGAAAAGAAATAGCAATGATAATTACTCTGTTACCATACATAATGCTAGCATTATAGCCACAACTTTTTTTTAGCTAAAAGGTATAGTTCAGGCTTTTATTCAGCGCAAATTTATCATTAAAGTGTGGCTTATGTAGTGATGTATACTAATCTTGAGAAGACAATATAGAACTGATTTTCAATCAGTATATGTAAAAGAAAATAGCTTCCTAAGTGTAGCAAAGTGAAGATCTATCCCACAATAAATAAATG
>JAWZYV010020043.1:0-21922 GCA_038373885.1 Cheiracanthium punctorium | reverse complement strand
CCAAAATTTATTGTATCCTATTAATAAAGTAGCTAATTTTATTTGTCTTTAGCTGAAATTTCGGGCTCGGCCGGGCTCGGGCTCCAACTTTAATAATATTGCTCGGGCTCGGGCGGGCTCGGATTAAAAGTCTTCGGGCTCGGGCTTCAAAAAATGAGCCCGAACTCATCTCTAGTTTCGACGTAATCATCGACGTTAAAAATCCTTGGATATTTCCACTTGTTTGCCCGTCGAGCGCTGAACTTCTCGACGGCGTATCACCCGCGAGGGGCGACCGTGAGAGATAACAATCTCGCTTAACTACGGCGCAAGAATGGAAAAGGGTGACCGCCAGGAAGAGAAAATCCCCGACATTGGTCGAACACTCGTCGCTATAACGGCGAAGGGAGACAGATTCTCAGAATCCGTTTATAAAATTCAGCTCATAGTGGTTGATTTTACGTTATACATTGTCGAATTGCTTCAACAGGACAGAGAAAACCGGCTTATATTCGTCTAATAGAAGTCGTTCCTTAAAGACTTCACAGAATTTGTCGAATTCTGACCATTTATAAACGTAGTAATTATGCCGCAATTCCAGACCTTTAGAGAATGGGCACATTCCATTTACATACGTCGTGAAGGAATGGAAATTCAATCTGCTCTGATCTTGTGCACTTTTGCCGTTTAAAAGGAAACACTTTATTTTTCAGTAAAATACATTTTACTATTAGTTTGCTAGCTAATGAAAAATAATTTTTAATCCAATATGCAGAAATAACAAGTTTTAAATTAACTTCTGATCGTTTTGATAAAGTTACAAAATATACATTCATAAAAATTTGAACACAGAGAAAATATATGAAAGGAAAAATATAATCTTGATTTTTTGAATTTAACTAATCAGTAACTCGCATTAATAGCTTGTCTAATTTACATTTTAAAGGATTTACTTTTTCCCCCGGTACATTTTATGAATTGTTTTAACTGTATTAGGTATATTCAATAAGAAAAGGGGGGGGGCGTTGTTAAATTCAAATTTATGAACAATCTAAATAATTTCATATATTGTTGAAAAATGGTGAAAAAGTAACTTAACTAAATTTACTAATATTTATTTAATTTTTTAACTAATACAGTTTAAAATGCAATTTTACTAATAGTAAATATAATTTACTTATTTTATATAAAAAAGTTACTTTTTCACCAGTATATGAAAATATATAGATTCTTTATAACAGTAGATTAAATAATTTTTTATTAAAAATGCCCAATACAGTCAAAATGATAAATAAAATGTACCAGGGAAAAATGGAAACCCTTTAATATGTAAAAGCGACATCTGCTGTTTATGCGACTTACTTATGAGTTCAATTCAAAATCAAGATTATATTTTTAACTTTAATATATTTTTTTGTATATGTTTAAACTTTTATCAATATATATTTTATAACTTTATCTAAACGATTAGAAGTTAATTTAAAACTTGTTATTACTGAACATTTAATTCAAAATTGCTTTTCATTAGCTAAAACCAGTAGTAAAATGTTTTTTTATATTTAAAAATATAAAGTGTTTCCTTTTTTTTAAATGGCATGTGCGCAAGATAAGAACTGCTTGAATTTCCATGCTTTCACGATGTATGTAAATAGTATGTGACTCACACATTCTCTAATTATCTAGAATTGAGGTACAATTAGAACGTTTATAAATTGTCAGGATTCGACGAAATCGTCAAGGAACGACCTATTACACCAATAAGCCTGCTTTTTTATTACTTATTCCATGTAATAAAAGGAGAACAAGTTTTCTATCTACAAATTTTAGTCCCCCCCCCCCGTCCCACGAGAAAAATCTTGTCTACTTCATTACACAAACAGTTTTTTATTTATCTCTCTTAATTCTTTGATTTGTTAAATTTTACTACTCCAAACAGGCTTATATTACATACTAGATGCATACATATTAGTATACAATTTAAAAAGAAAAAAATATTACCTTTGCACAAAAAAGCTTAACCTATTTCATTCTAAGCCATAATGCAATAATGGTTGACTTTTGTTACAGTAAGCTCACATTAAGTAAAATCGTGCTTATTATGAGAAAAAAATATTTTATATGTTTAAGGTAAGCAGTTGATTTTATGGTAATTGTACCTGTATATTTCACTCTATAATAAGGAATAACAAGACTTATAATTAGCGATTAAAAAGAAAATGATTAAAAGAAACAAAGCGCATAAGTATTAGTTAAGTAATTATGTAACTCACCTCTAAAATTTTGACAGCCGAAATTAAAATTAGTAGTTACCCCGACAAACTTTAACAACACCGGCCAACACAATTTAAAGAGAGCCAGACAAACTTATTAATACATGTCAAGCTAACGATAAATCGTGTTAGCATAAAACTTGAAAATATTCCAAGAGGTTCTTGAAAAATATCCACTTTTATAGTTAAAACTATCGAAAATGTACTCTTCGTGCAGCGCAGCAGCTCAGCCAGTGACCACGCGATGAAAATGAAGCTAGATCTGCCCTTGCATAAAAAAAACTGCGAAGCGAACCACGACGGAATACACACAAAAAAAGAAGAAAAAAAGGCATGTGACGTGACTTCAGCGTTCTCCAAAATTCTGAGAAATCGCGTGGGGTGGACAGGTCAAAGGTCGTGTGAAAGGACACGGTAACGGTTGTCTCCCCTGCACTATTTATTCGACGTTAAACTGACTATTAACTAAGCTGAAAAAATTTCTCGGTGCTCCATCTGTTTCTTCTTGGCTGGCTGGGGGGTCTCTCCAGATCGCCGAAGCTATGAGCGGAAAATCGGCGATATATTGACGGATTATAGACCTCGTGGGGGTGACAAACATTAACAGTCGAAGATAGCCGCCTCCCTGACCAGCATACAACGGCTCTTTAAAACGTCGACAACACAATGTATGTTCGATCTCTTTTAAACGCTATTTTTTGCTGTAATTTTTCCTCGACCTATTTTCGACATTTCGACATCGGGAATACGTAATATATACGTGTGTGCGCTTGCTGGGTAGTCACCGTTGATCGATTGAAGCCTGCTTTCACTTTGAACGAGCAACAGGCAAAAAGTGCTGATCTGACCGGAAACACTACGGTCACACGCGCAGGACGTACCAGCAAACCCCCGGAACGTCTGCAGGTTCGTTTCCACTCTGAGGGGGGTACTGCGGCGGCAGCACTTTGCGTTATGTCCCTCTCCACCTCCAGGACACGAGTCTCCAAGAGAATCGACTTGAATACACGAGAGGGTTTTCGCAACCAGGCCAGTTTTTTCCACAAAAGCAGATTTATGCTAAAGCAGAGATATGCTAATGTGAACCGTGTTGCTATGTGAACAGCGACACTATATAAGGTCTGTAGCTAGTTACTAACGTATGTAGCGAGTTACTACGCCTGGGGTATAGTCCCCTTTTTGTATTCGGCACAAGGTGCCAGTTTGTGTTTTATCTGTTTTATGTTTTAGTTTTAATAAAGTGTTATGTTGGGAAAAGTTGTGTTCAATCGTGAATACACACATGTACAATGAGAAGGGCAAAAAGTTATTAAAAGCCCACTTCAATTCATTTTAACTGTGTTGATTTTTCTGAAATTTTGAGTTTTTCGCTCTATTCAACCTCTTATATGACGAAAATAATACAAATACATTTGGTACAAAACTGAAATAAAGTGATACTTAAATTTCCTCAGGGTTCTCAAAATGAAAATATTAAAAATAAAAAAAAAATACCAAACACGGAATTTAAATAATCTAAAATTTTACATAAATTTGTAACAATTAGTAAATAAAAAAAAATACTTTTTAATCTAATCCATATACACGCTTAAACCAAACGAGTGAAATTCGATCAGTCGGAGCGATTTTTGGGCCAGTTTTCAAAAGTGAGGTTCTCCTTTAGGAGCGTTTTTCGATCACAAGAGCGGAGCGGAATATTACAATAAGCGAGGGGGGAATTTCTCGGAAAAAAAGACTACTTAAAGAGCACTTTCGCGGAATTACCGGTAGGTTTCCATGGAAACGGATCGCTCCGCAATGTATCATTTTTTCGATCATTGGGTTTAAGCGTGTAATATTTTAATTTATTCGTTTAGATTGCTGTATAAGCTACAATTATTGTAGGGTTTTTCCCCTCAGAACACGATTTTTTTAAATATTACTGATGAATTTTCAAATAGTTTACTATTTTCAGGATATAAATTAGTCCCTGAATATATATATATATAAATTAGTCCCCTATAGATGGCTCGACGCCATACGCGAAATAGTTTCCTATTTTTGATAATCCGTAGATGTAAAAAGTTGGAAAACACTCTTTTAAACTGTTCGGGAAAATCAACACATCTCCTTCCCATGCTTGCAAAGGTAGTTGGTTATTTCTTATTCATTGAATTCCAAAATGTGTAATTAATTCCAAATGTACTGAAAGTCCGTGTACTATACCAAACATTTCCAAAGAAAACTTGGTACCAATTAGTATTCTTCAAGTAGTTTCCTTTACGAACAATTATATCAGTGAACCTGGGTTAGAGTCATTAGTCTTCTTTTGTTAATTATCCTTCCTTCAAACATAGGGTGAAGGATATCTTTGTTTGATGAGTCGCTTTTGGGGGTTACTTCGACATCAGACCTCCCCCCCCAAAAAAAGGAAAAAAAAGGGGGTGGGGAAGTGTTATGCGAAGGCATAACATTTTTCAATCATGCTCTGGAAAAAGTAAAGTTTAATACTTCACAAGTATATGCGAAGTTTTTAAGATTTTTCAAGTATGAAATACAATTTTTCCCCACCAAGTTCCCAGAGTTCATTCACGCGGGACCGCAGACATCGAATTTTCAGAGAAGGGATCTCCAGACCACACTGGGCGATATCATATTTCTGTAAACAACGGGTGTGCAAGGAATCGTTTCGCCAGATAGAGTCAAAAAACTCATAATTTTCAGGTTTGCAAGGAAAAGGGAATCCCCCATGTGATTTTTATCTCCATGGGCTACAATTAAAAATATGCAGTGTATACTGTGACATTGAGCCAAAAACATAAGTATTAGCCAAATTGGCGTAAGTCAATAGCTACAGAACTTCAGTAACGGTTTTGTCAGTTGGATTTAAAATTTCGAAAAGGCAAGCCAGGCCTCTCGGAAGATTGAAGGGTTGTGAGTCTCACTCACCTCAGGAGAGGACTCAGTCTCACTCTCCTGAAATCGGCCGATGCCTTCGGCTGGATTTTTTTTTTTTTTTTTTCGTCGCTGTTTGAAGAAAATGAAAATTTTATATTTAGAAAATTCCTAGAGATCGGCCGATGCTCTGAACTCGGCATCAACTGTTCCGCTGATACGTATTTTCCTGTGGTTGGGAAAATACTTACAATATGTTCGTTAATTTTGAAAATCCTTTCGTTTGAAGTACAAGAATTTAGTTGATTTGAAAATCTTTTCTTATGAGATCAACTGTTCCGCTGATACTTATTTTACTGTGGTTGGGAAAATACTTACAAGATGTTCGTTAATTTTGAAAATCCTTTCGTTTGACGTACAAGAATTTAGTCATCATTTCGTCTGAGATCAACTGACCGCTGATACATCTCTTCCTGCGTTCGGGAAATATCGCCTATTCCTGCTGATGAAGATTTTGAAAATTCTTTCATCTAAGTTATAAGAATTTCGTTGATTAAAAAAAAAAATCATTTCTTATAAGATCGAACTGTTCCAGCTGATGAATTTTTTTGTGGTGCACTAATTGTATACGAAAGCGAAATTAGAGAAATGAACTATGAGAAGAACGCTAGACTATCGCGATATCGTGAACTTAGTGATGCTGTATAAAATCTCACGGACTTTGTGAGACACCGTAATATTGTGGACTAAGTGACAATATATCGCGAAATTAGTGAAACTTTAGAATTATGAACTTTTGTAAAACTGATGCAGGAGAAATTGTGAACTCGAGAGGTATTACTACATCTGCCCCAACATGGTATGATAAATTTAATTTTACCCTATTATGTATATAAAAAGTATTTTGTGTTTTTGAAATAATATTTTAAGTGGATTATGTTGGTATAATTAATGTTTAAATGATTAGTACGAAAGGGATTTAATCATTTGAAGAATTTTCTAGATAAATATTTTCATAAGTAAAAATACTTTTTGAAATAAATTTGTTAATATTCCAAATTGAAGGGTACCCGATATCTTAGTATAATTCTCTGAAATAATTCATAATAAAGTATTAATTATTATTGAATGACATATTTAGGATGTGTTGATTCTAACTGTGTGTGCAATGAATATAATATACAAATAAATAAAGACATGTCTAAAAAAAATATAGTTATTATTTGAGTAAACTAAATTTCTGGATTTAGTGGTGTCCTTGTGCGGTTTACATTTCAGGTAAGATTTTAATATTTCTCTCATATGCACAGCGCAAAATTTGTACTGACCATTATAATGATCATTGGCTCCCCTTTTAAATAAAAACTTAAAACAATCCTCCCGAAAAAAATTAACAATGGTGCCGTGACCAGGATGGTGCTATAACAATGGTGCCGTATGGTTGCGATGCCTTGGGTTATTTATAAAAAGCTAAGAGTTTAATTCAAATATTAATACAATATATGTATATATACACATGTCTAATTTTTCTTTATCATGGAAAATATTTTTATGCAAAAAACATAAATTGTTCGAAAAGACATGTTATATTCATTACACAGTGTTGTATATTCATTTTATATATTTACATATGTGTAAGTGTATGTTAAATAGGTTAACATATTTTTGAGATATCTAATTAAGTGTTGAGATTTTAAATTTGAAACTAGATGAGAATTTAGACATATTTGTGTCAATTTAAGATTAAATCATTTAATTATGGCTGATAACAAAATTTTGGAGGTTAGTTCAGCAAGCAATTTGTCATTTTTTCATGGTAATGCCGATGAAAATGTGAACTATTTTTTAACACAGATCGAGGAGGTGGCTGCTTTAGAAAAGTGGAATAAAACAAAAAAATTATTAATCATTAAACTTAATTGCAAAGACAAGGCTTTGCATTATATTTCCAATGATCCTATTGCGAGCAAGGCTAGCACAGCAACTGATCTTAAAGAGTTGCTAAAAAATAAATTCTCTAAAAAAAGAGTCTTTTGCAACCATGCAGCATAATTTCTCTTCCATTTCCCAGTCACCAAATCAAAGTGTCACTCAGCTTGCTGAAAAAATAAACATTGAGGCTGATAAATATTTAGGGTTTGAAGAAAATTCCACAAAAGATATAAAATTGCTCTTGCTAAAAGAATCAAATTAAACAAATTTTATGATGCACTTCGTCCCGACATAAAAATAGAACTCATGAAGCGTAATTCTAAAACTTTTGATAAAGCGATTGAATGGGCAAAAAATATTGAAAACGTATTGAATGATCCCCACTACCATGCATATCATGCAAATTCAACAGAATTGAACACGGTGATAACAAATCAAATTCAAACTAATCAACAAATCTTGGAACTAGCAAAAACCATTGAAAACATATCGGGGAACAAACTGTAAATAGCATGCAAGTACAGGAAAACATAAATAATTCGGATGAGCAAATTCGAAGAAGCGTATATTGTTTAATTTGTGGAAGAAGACACTTCACTGTCAATTGCTGGAATCATCCAAAACATTTCAGATATCCTCACAGACGTTTCAATTCTCATTATGGGGTCAGAACTTTGCAGGGTGATAGAGCACTCGCTATAATAACACATCTAATTTCAACGGCAATTACAATTCTAATTCGAATAGATATATATATTCAATAGTTATACCCAGAAATAAATGCTAGAAGTAATTCTGGGAATAGGTACAGAAATCATCCCTACAGACGAAATTTAAACTATTAGCGGGTTCTTGCGAGTTTGAAAACTACAAGAGAAGTCATGCAAGAACCCAGAATTCACATGAGTATACATTAAAAGACAATAGAAACAAGAATACAAAAACACTTGCAAACTTTACTCACACTAGAGAAACGATAACGCAAGAAAATAATCAAAATAATAACAACAACTTATTCCTCATGTCATGCTCTTCCAACAATAATAATTTACCAATTATCAAATTAAAATTCGGTCATAACTCTTTTGAGAGTCTTCTTGACACAGGTGCTAATTTAAGCTTAATTCAGCCAAGTGCTTTGGAAATAATCAAAGAAACATCTAAAGTTGAATATATATCTCGCTCAGTAAAAATCCACACTCTAGGAGACTCAACAATCCCATATTTATCCGCTGTCAATATTAAATTCAAAATAAAAAATAAATGGTTCCAGAATCAATTTTTTGTTACTCAACGCAATTGGAATTCCAAGTACAATATAATCTTAGGTTATGATTTTCTGCAAAGAAATAAAATATTGATTGATACAGCAAATAAAAAACTAATTATGGAAATGAATTTGCCTATTATTTTATAAGAAAAAAGCCATTGCTTCATAGTAATCAGAAAGAATTAAAGTTCCGAATGGTTGTTGACTATAGATTATTAAACTGCATAACGGAATCTTTCAAAATCTGTCTTCCAAAAATTTCGGATATTCTGCATAACATCTCAGGCAAAAGCTATTACTGCGTGCTGGATTTAAAATCCGCATTTTTTCAAATTAAGCTTAAAGAATGTGACAAAGAGAAACTTGCATTTTGCTGTGAACTTGGAAATTTTCAGCCCACTAGGTTATTCTTTGGCAGTAAAAATAGTTCTTCTTATTTCCATACCCTTATTTCAAAATGCATTAGTGATTTGAAAGGGCCTAATGTTCAGTATTTTCTAGATGATATAATAATTGCTGCTGATACTTTAAATGATCTTAAAGTTCACCTACAACAAGTTTTTGATAGATTGGCTAAATTTAACTCTGGATCCTCAGAAATTACAACTTTGTAAATCAGAAATTACATACCTAGGTTTCAACATAAACAAACACGGTTTTTCACCCTCTGAAGCGAACTTAAATAAAGTTAATAAATTTTCTGTCCCAAAAAACTTAAAACAAACACAAACTTTCATCGGTATCCTCAACTATTTTAGACACTTAATTTATAATTATGCAGAAATAGTGGAGCCTATAGTAAGACTCACTCGAAAGGATACACCATTTGTATGGAGTAAGGAATGTCAGGATGCTTTCAAAAAACTGCAGAACATCATCATTCAAAAACCCACCTTATAAAATATAGATGATTCAAAAGAATTATATTTAGTTTGTGATGCGTCCAAAATTTCAATTTGCGGAATATTGATGCAAAAAATAAATGATCAATTCTTCCCTATTGAATTTTTTTCGAGGCAACTTTCTCCTGCTGAGGCTAGGTATCCTTCAATAAGAAGAGAACTTTTTGCTATCTTTTCTTCAAACATTTCTATGAGCAACTATATGGCAAAAAATTTACTATTTTAACAGATGCCAAACCACTGACTTATCATCTTCAGTTGGATAAACAACCTGATATAGTAGCTAGATGGTTACATTACATGCAACAATTTCACTATGAAATGAAACATATACCTGGTTTTAATAATCCAGCTTATTTTCTATCAAGAATGACCCAAGACGATTTTCAAGTTAACAATTTAAATATTTTTGAAACTGATAGCAACACAAGCCAAGTAATATCTTGGATAAACAGAAAGAGGATGAAGAAATAAAATCAATTGTACAGAAAATTAGTAATAATGATCCTAAAACGAAAGAACAATATTTTATTGACTCTTATTCACAGTTGGTAATGGTTAAAATTAAACCCTCTCTTAAAGCTAGAAAAAACAAGTGCCTAGTTAACAGAATTCTTATTCCCAAATCATCAATAAAAAATTGCTTACAATTGGCTCACACTCCTCATTTTGGAACCTCAAAAACGTATGAAAGTTTGAAACAAAAATTCTTTTGGAAAGGAATGTATTTAGACATAAAAAACTTTTGCGATAATTGTAGTAAATGCCTAGAAAATAAATCTAAGTATAAAAAGACTAAGTATGACCTTATTCCTAAAAGTCATCTCGCTCCAGGTGAATTTATAGCCATTGATATTGTCGGGAAATTACCTAGATCAATTGATGGCAAATTTTACGTCCTAACAATAATTGATCACTATTCTAGATATTTAGAAACTATCCCTTTGAGTAACATTACATCGGCAAATATTATTAAACATCTTAATGAATACTTCTCTAGAATTGACATTCCTAAAATCTTACTGTCTGACAACGGGACTAATTTTTGCTCTCATGAGTTTGAAGACTTCCTCAAAAAACTAAATATTGAACACAGAAAATCATCTATTTACTACCCACAATCTAACGGGACCATTGAGAGAGCCCATCGCTGTCTGAAAGAATGTATAGCTGCAATTTCAGACAGAATTTTTGATTGGTCATACAACTTACTAATTTTCAAACTTCATTACAGCAATACAAAACACATTGTCACACAATACACACCTGCAGAAATATTCTTTGGTAGAAAATTAAATCTACCATTAAATGCTTTCGATGATCCTCAATATACACTTGAATTTAAAGATTATATTGAAAAGGTTAAATTAATAGCTGAAGAGATGAAAAATGATATAGAGGAAAATGAGAAGGAGTATTTAAAGATATATAATAAATGCACAAAGGGTAGAAATAAACCGAGTATCAAATTAGGTGATAAGGTATATTTAGAAGAGTTTAATGAACCAGGAGCATTACAAAAGAAATATAATGGGCCCTGGGAAATAAAGAAAATACTTAGAAACGATAATTTCATTCTAGAGAAAATGGAAGATGATGCACCTAGGGAAAGAAAGGTACACGTCAGTAAGCTTTTTGTACAAAGGTCTCTCAGACCAAATATCAGAAATGATGAGCTTTCTTCGTAGGCAGATTCAAAAACAGTTCTTTCTGAAATTAGATAATAATTTAACAGTTGTACTCAAAATCTTTAAATTTTTTAAGGGTCTCAAAGAAAAAATCGAGGTTATATTTAACAATTTCGTAGTTTAAGTATGGTAAACTCATAGCGCCTTAAGTTTTAATTACATGTCTAACTGTGTACGGCGGGTCCTACAGTTGGAGAACTTCAGAATTGCTTAAAACAAACAAAAAAAAATCTAATTTCATAGACTGTTAATTTGACCTGTGGTGCTTTTGTAAAATTTGATAATTCCCAATGTCTAAAATACATGTATATTTCTTTCTTAACCCCCATGCACTTTTTGCTGCGAAGAGCGCTTTTCTAGCCCTTTGGTGATAAATGATCGATACACCGTGACAGCTGTCCGTACGCGACCCAAAGAGAGATCTGGAGGAAAACGGAAAACGCCCACCAGTAGGAAATCTGTCCCCTCTTTCCTACCGTCCAACCGTACGTGTTGCGGTCGGAATCTCCGTACTCATTTCTCTTCTACGTCCCTTGAATTCTGTGGTCACAACTGCTTATGGCTATGTTAAAACTCCGAAAATCCAAAAAGAAAAAGGGGCGAAAAAGCGATAAATCTTTGAAAAGCATTCTCGAGTAGATAAATTGAAAATTCATTTATAAAATGACTACGCAATTTATAAATATTTGTACAAGTTATTAATATACCAATTATTTTATTTGTAAAAATGTGTATCACTCGTATTCCCTTTCTTTTTCAGAAAATAACTATCTGATTTTTATTCACAGGAAAAAACATTAAATGACTTTTTAAAAGGTAATAGTTTATTGGATGTGATTTAGAATTTAAATTTTTAAACGAGTTCAAATTTTAAAAAAAATTTCTAGTTTAAAACTTTTTTTTTCATTATTATTATTATTATTATTATTTATTGTTATTTTTTATTATTATTATTTACAGTGAGTCATTTATAAGGATAACATTACGAATATTGATTTTCTATAACTAATAAAAATTGAATAAAAAACTTATTTTCCTTCTGCAGAATCTGTAAATGTGCTAACTACAGAAATTCTAAATGGCAGGCTAAATAATTCTACCAAAGTAATATAAACTCTGGAAATAAATGCTGCAGTATGAAAAAGAATTCACTAAATTTCTGTAAGCAAAATCTCAGAATGCTCAAATCAGTACTTAAAATGTGTTAAAATTTAAAATATTATTCAATTTTATTCACTTGAAAATTGTTATCAAAGAATTCGGAAGAAAATAATTCAACAGCAATCGAATATTGATTATAATTGATATAATTAATAATTTATTTTAGTAATAACCACTTTTAACTTTTTTCTTTTAAGTAGCCTCGCCTGAAAAATATTACATTACTTTAGAACAGGGGCGTTTTGATTTTGTGTTCTCCTTTCACTGGGGACCCAAGGTAGCTGCCCCGTCTGCCCTCGCTTTTGTCAGGCTCTGAGTTTGACACTTAAAAATAATCAGTATACCCTAAAAATGAGTACGGGTGTCGACATCCGGTAATACTACAAAGAATTGTTCTCCATCTTTAAACGAATATGTACTTTGTCTTGAAAATAATACAATAAATAAGTAAATCAATTATTTACATAAAAAACTTATAAATTAATAATTTGATTTGCAAATTTTTTAATTTGTTTGTTTTGTAGTACAATAACCGGAATCGATCATGTTTTAACAAAATAATGCAGTTTCGAATGCTCACAACCCAGCAAAGAGATAGACGGCCCTACATATTTAACGGACGCGTTCACTTACAAGGTCGTCTTTGATTCTCAGTCCGGTTCTTTAGCAAAGGCTCTATTTCTGATCAAATTAATGTTTAAAAACTAAAGTTACAAAAGTTAGAAAGTATTATTGAAACTTTTCCAACTAATTCTAACAAAACTAATTAACTATTAATTTTAATCACAGTTATATATAGCTAATATTTTACATTTTAAGAAATGAGTTTTAAATGATTTTAAACCAGTTTCCTTTAAAAAGTGTTGCTGTTGTTTGGTTTTTTTCCCGCATTTAAAAATTTGTTTAAAAACATTAGAATTACACTAACATTTAATTATTAGTGAAAGAAGATATTTTAAAAATTGTTTTTGACTTATTAATACCATAATTTAGTTTTTAAAAAGGCATCTTTAAAATAAGAGTACCAATGTTTAAATTGAATATTTTCAAAAATAAAAATATCTATATATAAATATATAAATTTATAAATGTTCCTTATTCTAAAACTTCTTATTTAAAAACCAAGAGCTAACAGGATAAATTACCATGAATCAGAATAAACTCTTGCCCTTATAAAAGAAAACCAGTAATAATAAGCCATAGCTCAACCCTAGTCTCCCCTCAATCCGATAGGGACGCAGTAGCGTGTAGCAATTCAGTATAGGTTTGGGGGTTTGGGGGAGGGGGGGGTTAGTATGTTTTTATGGATTCTGGACACTGAAAAAGACACCGATATATGATTATTTTCTATCATCCTACAAAACTATTGGGGGGGGGGCTCGAGCCCCAAAACCCCCTCCTTTCCTACGTCGTCAGTAAGAAATTAAGTTTATCAATACAAAATTATATCTCATACAACACCCAGAAAAAATTTTCTGGCTACGCTCCTTGCCTCATCGATTAGCATATAAAGAGTGTGTTACATCATAAAACTATTAAAAGTAGCGTTTTTTCCGGCGGCGTTTTTTCCGCTCACCAATTTTAAGAAATAAGAGGCGGCCCCCAAAAGGGATGTTTGCTTTAGAGTGGCTTTTTGAGGCCCAGATAATGATTTTCTAGAATACAAATAAAGGGAACACAAGGTCATTAGTTAAAGAACTTTGGCTCTAGAAATACTGGCATATAAATTTAACTTTTCAAAATCAGCTGTACATATCGTAACACAGCGGATCTGTTGATTAGCTGTTAGCTATTTTGTAAACAGTAATCAATTTTTTTTTTCTGCTTAAACAGTGTTAGGTGATCCGTTTTGAATATTAAATGTACAAATCTAAAAAGTTATAAAAGAAAAAAGAATCCAAGAGGTTGAGAAAATAGTTGCATGGATTTTGAGGTCCCTACATGTGGGGGCCCCGGGCATTCACCCTGCCATGCCTCCCGAATTTTACGGCACTGCTTCTTTCGCCATAAGCCAAGCTATGCGAATGCAAATGAATGGTCGACTGGAGCGATTGCGCAAATACAACGCTCACAAGTCTTTTCTATTGTCTCTTCCTTTTTGATGGTGTAAATCACATATGGGCAAACATTGGCCCGCGGATCAGATGTGGCCCTCCACGGTATTTTATCCGTCCCATGGAACATTTCAAATTTCCATAGACCAGTGATCCCCAACCCCCGGTCCGCGGATCAAATAGTACCGGGCTGCCAAAGAAAAATTACATTATTTCCATTTTATTTTCTCTCGTGCATTTCTCTCGGGGTCTCGACTTTCTTGGGTTTGTGCTAATTTATACTTTTGTAACATAAAAAAATCTCATAACTGCTTTAAATTATTTTACTGTTTATTAAACATTTCAACACTATGAATTAAAATTCCAGTCTCTTAAATCCCTATTGCCATTTCCAACAACCTAACTGTGTGAAACGGGATTTTCTGCACTGACAAGAACCAAAATAACAGAACAAAGGAATGAATTGGACATAAGCAACAGACTTTGGGTGTGATTGCTTCCTATTACCTCCAGATGTAACCGACTCGTTGCAAAGAAATAAGCTCAGTGTTTTCAGAGATTTAGCGTCCTAGTGAGATAAAATGTTAAATCATTTTACATTCATTTTTTGTGAAACTGTATATTTCATTTTGAAGGTATGTTTAAATACAATTAAATTAAAACAATCTTAAATCCAAGCAATCAGCGTTCCCCCTCCCCTCACCAGTCCGTGGTAAAATTATCAAACGCTGACCAGTCCCCGACGATAAAAAGGTTGGGGAGCACCTCCATAGACAATCAATATAAACCAAATCAAAATCCCATATAAATCCCACTTATACGGCCCGCGAAGTCGCTAACATCCTAAATGTTGGCCCTAAACTTTCCAAAGGTTGTCCGTACCTGGTGTAAATGAACAGGTTAAACCCGGGTTCCCCCCGATTGAATAAGAAACCCATAGGACTAAAACGAGAGGGGGGATAAGTTCTTCACTATAATTATCCCATCACTATAATTATTCACTATTCCGCTCACTATAATTATTCACTATTACGTACATTGGGGCCGCTTAATTAGATTAAAATTTTATTTGCCCAACATGTGTCCTGAGTTCTGCAACATTTCTAACAAAACTCAAAGCTCTATATATTTTCAAAAGCAAATGAAACTCCCATCAACCATACATATTACATTTGCGCAGTTACGGAAATAAATAAATTTTTTGGTGTCGTGCCCCATTATATATACAGATTAAATCCGAATTTTTATCATTTCGAATAACCATATGAGTTAACATGGTAACTAATATATGTACTAATGTGGCAATATGCAACTAATTGTTATTGTTAGTCTTAATTTTCAATAAACTAGTATTAATGTTACTAAAAATACGGTTAAAAATTCGCATTCCTTAATTTTGCGAGACTCGCGAGACGAGACAGGCAATTTCTCTGCGAGACGAGACGAGACAGCCCTATTTCTCGTCTCGCGCGTCTCGCGTCCATCCCTAAATGTCACATCCTGGTGAGGAATCAGGATTATTGTTGGTTTTCTTCTTATTCTTTTTCTTAGCCAATTCGGTTTCTATTTTTTGTTCTTTTACCTCTCTTTTTCTCGTTTTGTTATCTTCTGCTAGTTTCTTTATTTTTATTGTTTTTTCTAACTCATTTTTTTACGGGGAAGAAGTTATGATAGCCGTTTTTCCTCGTTTCTTTGTCACGCGTGAAATTTTGCGAGTTGCAGGATAAGGCATCACTTGCTGAGGACTAACTATAGAAAATACTGATGGTGGGTACTTGGCCTTCGATCTATTTCGATATTGGACATCCAAGTGGAGAATCCTGGGTCAGTCTCTGATTTAATCTCAGATGGTGTCATGAAAACAGGCATGGAGCATATCAGCGGTTCGTGAATAGTTACTTTGTCAGAATCTCCAACTGTTGAAACTGATGTTATCTCTGCAGGTATTATCTCAGCCGTGATCATCTCAGGATCAACTGAAGCTTCAGTTAATGCGAATGGTCTATTTGGAGCTGTTGCTCCGTTGTCCGACGTAGTGGTTTGTGGCAATGCTTCAGTGATGGACAATTTCTCTGTTTGTGGAATATCTGTTGTCAATGATGGAGCAAAATCAATATCGGAAAAAAACTGTTGCATCATATGGCCAAATCCCACATTTTTAGAAGCCATTTACAGCCGTATCGAAAATTCTGGATGCCTACTGAAAAATCCCTGCACCCAATCTTTGCCAGCTTCTTTTTTTCACAGTTAAAGAGATGTTGCTTCCCATTTTTTACTGCAAGAGTGCATGCCAAAGCCCTTGAATATTTTGTTAAGTCCATAAAGACGACCCTCCTTATCCATTATATAAGTTCTTTCTCTTCGTCATCAGAAAATGTTCACTTTTTTGGACTCACTCAGAAAATTTTCACTTTCACTAAAGGAACTTTCACCGAATTCTAGGAGCAGTAGGACTGCACGAACTTTAACTTTTCTTTCGAGGGTCGTTTGTGGCGCAGAATATGTTTTCGACGCTAATTTATACCCCATTCTCTCTTTAATTACATCATCTACCGCATTTTTCAAACTCTGTTCACTCCAATTCCCCCTCTCTGCCTTTCTTTTATAATTTCTCACCATCCTAAAACAAGATAAAACTCAATTAAGTTGAAAGGAGCATAAAGTGTCTTAGAGAAATCATAATTTCTTCAAGGGGCAATATGGGGTACCCCATACCCCATTTTGCCCACCCACGCTTGTTACAATAAAATAACATGCCTTAAAAAACTAAATCGGAATATGAAAACAAACATGTTCTTACCTGCTGGTGTAATCACTGATTTATGACTTTCAGTGAGTTCTAGAAAAGTAATGTTGAGGTACAGAACACATACGATGCATAACACGAAAATCACAACGAATTTGACAAAAACAGAGTTTTTGACGGTAGGGCAAAAACGCATGGACTCACAAGCCGGCCACAGTGCTGACTGATAAGCAATACAATGGCGCGTCATTACGAGCCAGAGCGGAACTGATAGATGGTTCGCAATAGAGATCCTTAGGACCGATGAGACCCGGTACCCCGTCTGGCCCGCTACCCCATCTTGCCCCTCCGTCCACTATATGAATTAAATTTAAAGAGGGGGAGGGCTGTATCAAGATAGCTTTGAAAGAATTTATGAAAATGGCTACTTTTATGGTTTTTTATCCAGTTTCCCACGAATGATAGAAATGCAACTTGTGTTTAAAAAATTCAAGCCATCTTTTAACTATAACTGCTAATTTTTATTTTTTTTTATTTGATGTTTCCAATCGGGGACATTGTCCAGTGAAATTTTAAGAAGTATCCAGATAAAAATAAGCAGTAGAAAGTTTAGGTGCAATCTTTTAAAAAGTTTTGAAGCCGATTGTACGTCGTGGTGTACAATCTTCGTTCTTCGCTGGCGCGCCGGCCTAGAGCTCGGCGGCGGCGTAGTACAAATGACCAGCGGCGACGGCGCAGACCTCTTAACAGGCAAGTAGGCGTTAGATATCTCGCAAGATTGACGTTCCAAGAAGCACCACCTGAAAGTCTCCCAAATTTTCTCAGGAAAAGAAGACTGTAACGGAAGTGGTTGTACACATTTTAGTTGGAATCCTATATTAATGAAACAAACGTTTTTCTAGATATATAAATGTTTTAGTTTTATTTCGCTATTTTCTACGAAACCAAAATTTACTGGTAAACAGAGATCACATACCTACTAGCAGTTTTGCTCGGGCTATCACCGGCCAGCTATGTGACCGCTGGTAACCCGAGCTAAATTGCTATTAGGGAGAGTTTTTAATATTTCACTATAAGCAGATTGCAGAAACGCTATGAAATACTGCACAGGGAAAATTTTTCTAGAATTTTTGCGAGGTATCACCGCAAAATTGTCGAAGTAAACGCTGAAATACTGTTGATCTGAAAACCTCCTCCCCCCCCCCCCAACACACTCATAAAAAGTAAATGAAACAATGTTGTCTGTTAAAATTGAAGACGTGAATGTTAACAAATACACTCCATGTGAATTATTTCCTTTTTCTTTTCATTTCACTCATCAAACAAAACAAAAAATAAGGTATCGGAAACAGTTTCTAATGGTATTTGCAAGAAAGAAAACAAATATTTCAACCTTAAATACAAAAACTATTACTTTGGTAAAATAAGTAACTTTATAAATATTGAAAAATGATTTTCATTATTACTATTATTATTATATGTTTTCTAATATTGTTTTAACTTTCCTTACTTGTTTTCGCCGTTTGCATTTCATAACAGAAATATTTACTTAAAAAAGAAACAAAATTAAGAAAAACTTTTAATTTGATTAAATAATCAAATTTTAAATACGCATATTTTACTAATCATTGAAAATAACATTTCAAGCACTAATTTCAATTAGTAATAATATCTTATTCCATAAAGGTTTTAAACCAAATATTATCACAAAATCATTTTTAGATAAAACGACGTATCACATGCTTGGTAAATACGATTCATTTTAATTGATTCTACTATATATTATTCTAATATTATTTTCAAATTACTAAGAACTTCTTAACTAAACACAACGCTATAAAATTTTAAAGTCAATTCTATGACGATTTCTAAGTTAAATCACTTTTCATACAAAGAAAAATTAATTTTTTTTAGTGAATGAAAATTTTATAAAAATTGTTTTGGATAAAGCTTCATAAATATTTGTTAGCTTTACATCTCGTTAGGGGAAAAAATGAAATTAAAAATGTGTTGGCTTGAATTCATAGAATTAGAAGATCAAGTAGTTAATTTCTATTAGGAAATGAAACTGAAAGGTAATCATAAACGTCTGAATAGCATTTAATTTTTTTTAAATCGTAAAATTCACTACCCATTTGTTAGTGTTATTTACACCACCAGACTGTGAAGTCATCAAAAATTGTTTATTTAATTCTTGAATAAAACACGGCATTTTTAAGTTTCTACTTAAGTTTATATCCAAAGTGATAAAAAAAAGTTATGATGATAGTATTAAACAGTAAAATTATATTTAATGCCTGACTGGTGCTATCTTTTAATGAGTATTCATACTAATTTATCGCTTGAGCTTATATTAATCTGTGCAAATTCGTAACTTATTTCTGTATTTTAACACTCCTCAAAAGTGAAACTGCAACACCATGAAATAATGCACGTAGAGCCACGCAACTTTCAGGAGCGATAGTGGTGAGATGGATATGCAAATGATAAAAAAAAGAATCATTATAAACCAATTTATTCAGTATCTAATGTGCCCACCTCGGGCAGCTATACAGACTTCTATCCGTCGAGGCATGCTATCAACGAGTTCCTTGATGGTTGCCTGAGGTAACCTTTGTGAAGCCGCATCCACTGCTGTGCGCCGATAATCCACGGTTTTTGTCAGTAGTCCTCGGTGCATGTCACGTCCAATGACATCCCATAGGTATTCGATGGGATTCAGATCTGGAGTGGCTGCCGGTCAGGGACGGCTGTCATATCCGGTCACGCGATTAAGAGTTAGCCGTGCGACATGCGGTCTGGCATTAAGAGTTAGCCGTCTTGCTGGAATGTCTTGCTGCTTAATTGTCTTGCTGGAATACCGTGTTGGGTGCGCCTTGCAATTAGGACAGAACAACAGACTGCAAAACTGGTGTGACGTAGCGGTCCGCTGTCAAACTGCCGCCAATGTATACCAGGGGCATCCTGTGATAATACATTATGCCACCCCAAACCATGATGCCCGGTGTAGGATCAGTGTGACGCTCGGCGAAATGGTGTGGTTCGTAACTTTTTCCGAGTCGCCAGCTCTCTTTCCTCCACAGACAGAAACGAGATTAATCCGTGAAAAATACGCGATGCCATACGATGATCCATGTACGATGGCGATCACACCATCTCAGGCGTCTAGCCCTGTATTGACTGGTAAAGGGTACACCTGTTGCTGGTACCCGTGCACGTAACTGTACTTCATACAATCTGTTGCGTAGGGTTTGGGTGAACACAGATCCACCTACTGCTGGAGGCAACCGGTTTCGGATGTCCAGAGTCATGGAGAAAGGGTCTCGAAAGAGTCGACTGGCGAATACGCTGGTCTTTGCGCTTTGAGGTGCACCTGTGTGCACCACTTCTTGTCTGGCGTCCACATAGACCTTTCTAGATCCGTCGTGTGACAAAACGTTGGGTAATACTCACGTTGTGCCCCACACGAATTGCTATAGTGTGCTGCGACAAACCAAGTTCTAGAGTTCGATAATCACGGTCAAGTTCCAGGATCATTAACTAATGGTATTGAACTCGTCGACGTCTCAGAGGCATTTTCTAGCTTCTTCAGACGCTGCAAATGCTACGCAAACCTCAGATGCTGTTTACGAGAAGGGAAAGTTGCTTGCCTTTATAGCTCGAAGATGAATACCACGTGATCAGATGAGTGCGGAAATTTCATCATTTGCATATCCACCTCACTCCTGTCTCTCATGAAATTTGCATGGTGCTACGTGCATTATTTCTTGGTGTTGCAATTTCACTTTTGAGAAGTTTATTTTTTATATGATCATTTGCTTGTTCTAATTTATTTACTTTCAAATGAGTTTTCATTTCTGTAGCATAAATATGTATGTAATTTTTTAATTACTATAAAACTCCACTTATAACGCTTATGCATTTTTACTCTATAATTTCATTAACTGTGTGATTATGATGTAACGCGCTTGTTTAGTTAAAAGTAATACATATTATACAACATAAAAATTATTTCCCATTTGTGGAACTGATCTCCATTTTACTGCATCTGCAGATTCAGCTAAAAACTGTTTTACTGCTCTTAGATGAGTGAAAATGTACAAACATGCCTCAGAAGGGCCCAAAATTGAATGCTCGAACATGACTCAAAAGCACTCCAAATTGAGCTCGCGAAAATGACTTAAAAAACTAAACACATTTGCGTCCTTATTATTCGTAAGTCGAACACTGCAAAAGTTAATCTGGAATCAACTATAAAAGATGTGTAAAGAACTTTAAAAAGAAAATATGTATTTGGTAATCACAAATTTTCTGCTGTAAATTTGGACTAACTGACGGTTAAAGAAAAATTATGCTTCAGTTACTTAAAGAAAGTTTCTTCTTCCGATTTCGATCATTATGCAGGATTTATTTTGGATCCATTTTAGTAAAAAGTAGAGCTGTTGAACGTAGAATATGAAGTTAGAACTTAAAGTGCTCTGGTCTTAAAGGTAAACTTGAACGCACCCTTGGACTATATCTCAGCTCTAATCAGTAGTAGGTGCAGCGAAGAAAGCGGCGGAAGTGACGTCATCAAGGGGGTGTGACAAAATGACGGCATAAGGGGCGTGTTCGGATGTGACGTCACGAGACCAGCAGGAAGAAAACAACTCAACTCCAGTCGTGACGTCACTTCCGGCCACGCCCCTATGAAGACCCCTTGATGACGTCACTTACGCCGCATACTTCTCTGCAGCACGTGCCAAAAAAAAAAAAAAATCGGGAAGGTCCAGGTTCCGGAAGAAAAGGCTTAATTACGCAACAAGGCTTCATTACTGACGTCCAACTAATACAAATCCCAATTTTGGGAAAGTGACAGGCTCCCGTGGTTGAAATTGACTCCCAAACATGCTCATTCATCTTTAAAAAGAGTTTCGATTTGATCAAAAGAGGACTCGTGCATGTACCTTCAACATAAAAATAACCAACGCCTTTAGTTCTGCTCTTGGTATTTTTGTTTGGCGTACAGATGAAGAACGCGGTTTGCAGCCGTGTGCAATCTAAAAT
>JAWZYV010020042.1:0-22482 GCA_038373885.1 Cheiracanthium punctorium | reverse complement strand
TAAAAATAACCACAATGTTTTGTTAATTTACAACCAAAGAGGTCTGTTCCAATGTTTTATTTTGTTAAAATCAACCGAATTACTTGCTTGAATTAACAAAATTTCTTTGTTAACTTTCTTTGTAAATTTGAAAATATGTGGATTTTGACTCGGAAAGTCAACTTTTGCCAGCCATCACAAAATTAACTTCATACAGCAGTACCATTTATATGCGAAATTCTACTTTATCTTGCCAACCAGTCGCTGAGCGGTAAAGCCACTAAAACACTGGGAAATGGCTGAAGTGGAGGTTCTGGTCTCTCACGCGGTCGTCGATCTAACAATCTGAAGTTTTCGGCAGTTTTCTCCTGATGGAACGTGAATACGCGTTATAACCCCTTAAAAAGTCCTCTACCCAGGCATCCCTCGCCTTATGCAGATAGCCCTCAAGTAGCTTTGCCATAAACAATAAACAAACAAGTTCTCTGTTGATGAATCTCCTGTTTAGACTGGAAATAACAGTCTATATTTTAATATTTTTTAACTATGCAAATCTATACATCGTTTTTCTTGTTTAAAAATTGTTTATTGCATTTGATTGTATTCTTATTTATTTGATTGCAAAAGCACAAGCAGCTTTGAAAAACTCTTTTCATATTTTCATTAATACATACCATAATTAATGAAAGATTTCAATCTTAGGAGAAAAAGGGACGAAAAAGCTTGACGGATTAAGGAGGAGGGACGTGAACAAATCAATTTCTTCGTTAATCTAACATTTCTAATCAATCGCCGAGTTTTAATGCAGTTTCACTGAACTGTCTGTTTATTGAATTAAATTCCTTATCATTTTAAAAAGTACTTTACTTTTCTTTTAGTCTTTTTGTAAAGGTTGCTCTTTGAGAAAATAATGTAAAATTTGAACAGCTCCTTAAAGCATCCAGTTACAGAGACACGAAAATATTCAGTTCCCAAATTCTAGTTACCAACCATTACAAACGATCAACGGGTAACATTTATGAACGATTCGAGAAAAAACTCTCTACACGAATGGCGCCTCAACCCATTTAATACTGCAATTTTTGCACTTTTTTTATAAATTTTTATTAAAATATAAGTTTTGAATAACAAAAGTGCATCGTGCAGTTTGTGAAAAAGCAGTATTAATTTTCCGAGAATATAGCATCATTGGTTTATTTTAAAGCATTTCAAAAATCTTGTAATTTAAAAAAAAGTACATCTTTAATAATTTTTTTTAATCTCTATGATAACTTAAAGATGTTTACATCGTCGAATAGTCGTCTAAGTCCTATCGATTAATCACAATTGATGTAACTGGCACACACGCACATGTTTATTGAAAATGCAGGTATGATTAAAATAAGTTTTTACTACTCGGTTTAATAAACTATTTACAATTTATTACATGTACAATGTGACATGAACTTTACATAAAACTGACTTCGTACAAATACACAAATTTTTCATGGTCTTGGATATGTATTATCTTAAGGAAGAACAGAAAATGATGTCAAATGCATTTAATTATTTTAATTAAAGTTTGACAACTGCATGCACTCAACGAATTTATAACAAAACTTGAACAACTTAATTATAACGATAGCCATACACTCTAAAAAAAAATTCAGTGGAGAAGAAATATCTCCTAAGAAATATCTTGGAAACAAAGATGTCATAACTTTTCTTAGTATTACTGCTAATTGAAGCCATGTAAATCAATTGACATGCATGGTATTATTTAGTAGTTATACTAAGAAAAGTTATGGTATCATACTAAAAAAAAGTGATGGAATCCTTGTTTCCTCAAGATTTCTTAGTAATCAACAGACTTTTTTAGTGTATTTTATTGCAAAGAATCTACAATAAAGTACTAATATAACTAACGAATTCATATTAATTACAAGTTTAAATTTGGAATAACCCACACATTTCATTTTTCAAAGTAATTTTTATAATGAAGGAAACTTAATAATAAACTTAGTATGAACTTAAAAATTTTTGAATAAGGCAAATATTATTACCTAAGACAATTTTCCTAAAAGATATAAGTAATATGTACAGTGTGTCCCAAAAAGAATGACCTAGGTTTAGATTCTCCTTCAATATTGATCATAGACACATAAAATAAATTACAAAGTAACGTAAAAAAGGTACGGAATTTTATAGTATCGTTTAAAACGTTCTGGAGTTAAAATATCAATAAAAATAAAATTTAATTTTCATACAGCTTCCGTGCAAAAAATTAACAGTTAGTAAAATGAGGAACGTACACAAGTTCGGTGTTGTATGAAATTTCAGCCTTTCATCATAAAAAAAAAAAAAAACTCAAGAGAAATGAAAATTACGAAAGGAAACAGTGATTGGATAAATACATAATACTTTTGTTATTATTGGTATTGCTTGCAAAGCCTTTTACCAATTTTATTATTTCTGAATATTAATGTATGGGGGCATATTTTCTAATTTCAAGTTTTTTCGAATTGGAGCAGTATAACTTTTAATTTTGTATGTATTTAGATTTCATCTCCTGAAAATGTTAATCGATACTATAAAATTCTGTACCTTTCTTTTTGTAACTTTAAAATATGTTTTATATCTGTATGATTAATAATATTTAAGGATATTGTGTTGTAAAACTTATTACATTATTTATTACATTAACAGCCTCATCATTTCTGCACTGCTTTCGCAGAGTTTGTTGATTATAACATGAGTGTCTATTTCTAAAAGCTTGTCCTTCTCACATTGCATTAACAGCAGTACTTCCAAATTTTCTTGATCAAGATTAGATCTCATCCTTGTTTTAATAATTTTGAATTTAGAAAATTTCCTTTCACAGCTTATTTGTGTTAGAGGTATTGTTAGAGTAAACATGTGTATACTTTAAAAATTTCGGTATAGGTCAAGATCTATAATTTAGTAACTAGAGAAATTTGAAAGACCTCTTCCGAATTCTGATCACCGTATAAAAGCTCAAACCACAACTAGAGAGAGCAAATGGGGCATATGCCCCGTACGCCGTGTTGACGGGGAACCAAATTCAGGCGGCCGAGGCAAACCTGAATTTTGGAGCCCTCTTCGTTGGAACCATCACTGATTTAAGCGGCCCTTGAACATCAACGCCCAAAGCACGTGCCCTGTTTGCTCCATAGACTAAAGATATCTGGTAGGCCGCTCGCGGCTGTGGTAAAACCCCTATTCTAAGGTGACCAAACGTCCCCATTTTCCGGGGACAGTCCCCCATTTTCAGGACGTTTTTCAAATTGTCCCCAGAATGTAAAAATGGAACTGGGGACAACTTTTAATTATTGCATTGTTTTTCAATTAAATTACTGTTAATTATTGCATTAATTATAAATGTCCCCAGTTTTGTTGTCAGAATCGGGGACATGTCCCCGATTCTGACTACAAAAATCTGGTCACCTTACCCTATAGTAGAACCCCTTTATACACAGGCCGACCGATCGGCCATATTGGGTCGAACTGGTGAAGCGGGGGGTTGTTTTGCTTGGCGCGTTATCGCGTTCTTGGCGTCGTTTCCGTTACGAGCTCGCAATCTTTTTTGTATATCAGTTTGCGCGCTCAGTTTTGTGTTTTACGCTTTTTTTTTTAAAAATGTATTTACCTTGTCGGCTTGGTAAAACTTTAAGAAAGTTTATTTAATAGTTACACTTATATATATAATTTATATAAGAATTTTGGTCTGATTATTAAATTTCTATACATAAAATAAATTTGTATAACAGTTATTAAACTTTAATCAGCAACCGTTTTTTTTTTTTTTTTTTTTTTTAATTATACAAGAATAAATTAATAGTACTGAATAATCATAAAAGTAATAAACATAAGGGGATATTCGAGATAATTTATAGTAATTTTTTTGTTTTTTTAAAGGTGTTTATAATTGGTGTTTCAATAAGATTTAACTTCTTAAACATTTAAAATAGTTGAAAAATATGCAGTATTTACTACCAGAGAAAACTTTGTTGAATTATACAATTATTAATTTTTTTCAGTTGTAGTTGTTTTAAAATTTAATTTAATGAAAATTTAAAACTGAAAAGCTTTCTAGTGTTATTTTTATAATGAATAACATTATTTATAACCGTAATTTATAGGTCAAATAATTCTTTTGCTAAAAAAAACTCGTCCCAAATTTCGCATTATTGAACCTCAGCTGTTGCAATATTTCAATCAACGAAGAAATTTGTTAATGTGTAGAGATTATTATTCTGCAATTTTTAAATACTTAGTACATAAAATTTGGTTTGCAGTTTTGATAGATAACAAAATCAAGAACCTATCATAATATTCAACTATTTTTAATTCATATATGTCCAGACTGTTTTCATTGCATTCTCTAATTTTTGCCGATGCCTGCAGGAATAGTCAAATTCTCGAAATGAAGAATGACAACTTTTCTTAGAAATTAATGTGTAAAAAGTGAAAATGTTATATCCTTATTTTAATTTGTAGAATTTGGATTCAAAGGCTAGGAAAATTGAATAACATTTGTTCAGACAGCAAAAATATATATTTTGTAGCTAATTTTATTTTCATTCATATGATCTTTAAAAATTTTGGCAATTCAGTTTACCTCCTCAATTTTTTGTTTGCAGTAGGGGAGAATATGAAAAAACCTTTACACTAGTTCCATAATAAACTGTGGAAAGGTTTTAAAACTTGTGGTTCAAAATTGTATAGATAGAAATAAAATGCCAATGTGATTTTTCTATTTTGGAATATCTGAAATTTGAAGCCAAGATCACACAATATTTAATTGAAAAACTTGTAATATGGAAAATAAATATATAAATCTTTAATATTTATACTACAACAGTAGCCAAGATCAATGAACAAAATTACTACCAGAGAAAACTTTGCTGAATTATACAATTATTAATTTTTTTCAGTTGTAGTTGTTTTAAAATTTAATTTAATGAAAATTTAAAACAGAAAAGCATTCTAGTGTTATTTTGTTATGATGAATAACATTATTTATAACCGTAATTTATAGGTCAAATAATTCTTTTGCTAAAAAAAACCTCGTCCCAAATTTCGCATTATTGAACTCAGCTGTTGCAATATTTCAATCAACGAAGAAATTTGTTAATGTGTGGAGATTATTATTCTGCCATTTTTAAATACTTAGTACATAAAATTTGGTTTTCACCTTTAATAGATAACAAAATCAAGAAACCTATTACAGTTGACGGCCAAAACTCCGCACAACCTTCTCTGATATAAATAATGAAATTTGCAGTCATTTGCCAGTGATGAAATTGTTCAAAAGTGTCTTGAATCCAGATTCACATGCTTCTGATGATGATGATGAAAATTTGGGTAATAATAATAATAAAATCCATTTGATAAAAGTTAAGGTATTCTTATCCTAAGTTTTTAGTACAGCAAATTTCTTCAACAAAACAAGACTTATTGATAATATATAATTTGCAAAAATATATAAATAAAAGAATGAAGCTGAAAATAAAAAAAAATAATATTTAAAACAAATAACCATTAGAACATGTTTCCAAAATTAGAAAAGGAAATTTTGAAACAATTTGCTTTTCTAGTCATCATGTAACTTTTTTCCTTTTTTCTCCTATGCTTTTTTATTTAATTTGAAAATATAAATGAAATACTTTTGACAGTGCTTTTATTTAATGTGTATTCTACATTTTTAAAATCAGAAATGTAATTATTTATCTTTTATGGCCTGAAATCCACAAAATCCTAAAATCCGCACAAGCCTTGGTCCCAAGCTGTGCAGATTTCTGGCTCTCTACTGTCTAACATTCAACTATTTTAAATTCATATAT
Organism: Cheiracanthium punctorium; assembly: GCA_038373885.1. Taxonomy (NCBI): domain Eukaryota; kingdom Metazoa; phylum Arthropoda; class Arachnida; order Araneae; family Cheiracanthiidae; genus Cheiracanthium; species Cheiracanthium punctorium. The sequence continues at coordinate 16,660 of JAWZYV010020042.1, read as the reverse complement.
GTCCAGGACTGTTTTCATTACATTCTTTAATTTTTGCCGATGCCTGCAGGAATAGTCAAATTCTCGAAATGAAGAATGACAAACTTTTCTTTAGAAATTAATGTGTAAAAAGTGAGAATTTTATATCCTTATTTTACTTTGTAGAATTTGGATTTAAAGGCTAGGAAAATCGAATAACATTTGTTCAGACAGCAAAAATATAAAAATTTTGGCATTCTGAAAAAGTGAATGCTAGCACAAGCAGGGTTAGTATTTTGTAGCTAATTTTATTTTCATTCCATATGATCCTTAAAAATTTTGGCAATTCCGTTTACATCCTTAATTTTTGTTTGCAGTAGGGGGAGAATATGAAAAATCTTTACACTTGTTCTGTAATAAACTGTGGAAAGATTTTAAAACTTGTGGTTTAAAAATTGTATAGATAGAAATAAATTGCCAATATGATTTTTCTACTTTGAATATCTGAAATTTGAAGCCAAGATAAGACAATATTTACCTGAGAAAACTTGTAATATGGCAAAAATAAATAAATAATTTTTATAACTAGAACAGTAGCCAAGATCAATGAGCAAATAAACATCGTTTTTCAATTTATTCATCCACATAAAATGAAAAAAAGAAATCAAGGTCGTGGGGGGGGGGGGAAATAGACAAGAAAGAGGCTAATTGACGAATGCAATCAAAATCTTTATTTAAAAAATCCAAGATACAAAATCCAAGTTGTACAACTTTTAAACGGCTACCAAGAGGACTTTAAAAAGCATCCAATTTAATGTGCACATAATTCACCTTTCACCATAGAATTCACGAGTATTATTTTTAATGCATTTTATATCACAATTATTTAACTAATACCATACATAATTAAAAAGAAAATAAAATACTTATGTACGTGTTACACCAATATTTCAACCACACTACTGTCACTCAATCAATAATTTATTTGAATAAACCTTAGTAGTATACAGCCGGATATCCAGCAGAGCAGTCGATATCTGGTAGATCGGGATATACGACAGTATTTCGGATATTAAAAAAATCAGCCAGATACTGGAATACATACTTACCCTCTATAGCATTTTTAATTTCTAAAATTCCACAGAAAAGGTTAATATAATTAACTACTGATTTGAAGTTTTATTAAATAAAGTTAAGAACAATAAAAGAAAATGAAGTTGTTGAATAAAAGGTAAATAAATCAATTAATACACCATTTTCTAGATTTCTGGTGACTAACAATTTATTAATTTATGACCACCTTACTGACTTGAAAAACTCACTTTGACTGTGCTGACTTCAAAGAAGCAGCTTTAGTTTTTTTTTGGCTTTATTCAGAAAATCTGAAGTAAAAACATATTATTTTAACACATAATATGTTTTTATTTCAACACACTACTTACTTACACACTCAACACATTATTTTCTCGAAGCAAGATTTTTCGCTGTTGGATCATTGGTGCCGATGCAACCACTTAGATTCATATTGAAAAGGCCAAAAAGGCCCAAGCATAGAATATCATTTCAATTTAAAACCTAATACATTTCTTTTTAATATCACAATTTCAATTTTAAAGAAATAAGCACAAGTTAGGAAAAAAAATATCCGGAAATGCACAGACAGCAGAGTCAATGACTCTGTGTATTATGAAGACGTGAACATCAATGTCCATGATTCATTCATGAAAAAATTGATACACGAGATGACGTTGAAAAATTTCAAAAAATGAAAGTGCTCGCAGCGAGCAGATTCGAGGTCAAATCAGAAGAATCTCACAAAGACTGGATGTTTCTCTTTATGCATAAGGCAGTTTCAGGATGGTTATAAGACAGGAAGGAGTAACTTGAATGTCATGAATGTCTGAAAGAGTTTAAAAAATTTTTAGAATTAAAAACCATAGTATGGATGCAGACTACAGTGCCGACGGCTGTTTTACTGTGAAGAGTGAACATTAATGTCCATGATTCATTCATGAAAAGAATGATACAAGAGATTCAGTTGAAAATTTTCAAGATGAATGTGCTCATGCAACAGGCAGCTTCGCGATGTTATAGACAGGAAAGAGTAACTTGAATTGTCACAAAGTGGTCCAGAAGACTTTTTTTAAAGAATTTTTTCTTGAATGTCACGAAGTGGTCCAGAAGACTTTAAAACATTTTTTTGGATTAAAAACCATAGTATGGATGCAGACTGGAGAGTCGATGACTCCATGTACTTTGAAGAGTGAACATCAATGACCATGATTCATTCATGAAAAGAATGATACAAGAGATGCAGTTGAAAAATTTCAAAAGATGAATGTTGCTCTTGCAGCGGGCAGCTTGGAGGTCAAATCAGAAGAATTACACAAAGACATGGATGTTTTTACTTTGCTCGCTAATGCCAGAAATCGTGCATCTGCTGCTTCTAATTTCTCCTCTAACTCTTTGACCTTTTTTCTCAAAATTTCATTTTCCTTTATCAGTGTTTGTTGATCCAATTCAGGAGCATTTTCATCAACCTAAAAAAAAAAAAAAAAAAAAAAAAAAAAGAATTATAATAACATTTAAAATAATACACAATTAAATTTAGGAGAATATCAAGGTTTATCACTCAGAAAATTTTTATTTTGTAAAAATTAAATAAATTATTGGGTTATGTGTTGTACAAAAAGTATGCCAATTTTTTTCGGTTGCTTAAGGACAGGTCTTGGTACATCTGAATGATTGAAAACAAATAACATTATTACAAAGGATGGTACTGCAGTCAAATTTGTGAAAATTTTCATTTCAATCCGCTTTCCTTTGAAAGCAGCATGAAATTTCCAGATAACTCAACACTACATTAAAAAATATTAAGAAACTACCATCAATTATTGAACTAATAAAACACTTTAAAGGATTTATTAATGGAATTTTAAAATACAGTAGATTCTTGACTTACATGAGGGATGCGTTCCAAGACCCAAGAAGAATAACTTTTGAAAATTAAACACTGATTTGTGAAGGATCTGCTTTTTATAGAAAGAATTATGCAAAGGTTTCGTTTTTAAGGACTAAATATTCTTCGAAGAACATTAACAAACACATATTTCTGCAAAGCCTTGATATTAATATAAATTACTGATTCCCCCAACCAACAAAGAAAAAAACGTTTATAAAACACAAATTTACATTTCATCGGAACAGCATTGTAATTGCTTCGAAATTGTAAACTTTTTTTATAGAGTTGAACTATTCTGGAATAAAAGTTCTTTTAAAATTTTCCCATCTATTTCAGGATTACACGACATAATATATAACCCTCGTGAATGTCAGACAATACTAACCAAACAATCATTAAAAATGTTTACATGATAGTCAAGTTTAGCTGCACTCGACATAACAAATCTGAAAATATTAAAAAATATCTTTCGCATTAGTGCATTTTTTAAGAGAACTTTATAATTAGAGGTAGCAAACTAATAGTCTTATACTAAATAAATGACATTTAATGCTTCAAAATCCTTTAATGCCTGACATTTTTTTAAATTACTTTACAAGTATAGGTATTTAAAGTCATTTTATCTTGCAGTTACTTTATGAATGTGGCTAGCAAATTCTACATGGATGATAAAAAAAAAAAATTGCTCAAGAGAGGGTTATGCAGGTAGAAAGAAAGAAAAGAGATTTAAAAAAAAAGGGAAAAAAATTGTAATTTTGAAAATCATGATCATAGTGATATATCAGTACAAACAAAATATTTTCCATGTGTTACTAAATTACGGGGGCAGTGTTATATTACATCACTTTTAGAAGGTTGTTAAGGAATGATTTTTGAAGACTAGAGAAACACGGTTCTTGATTTATGATAATTTTTTAACTTTTTCATTTTGAAAAGTCCAAATTTTGGACTTTTTCATTTTGAAAATAGCATTTATCACTGAGTTAAATTATTAGCACATCTTTTCTTTCTATTCTAAAAAAGAGTAACTGCCACCGCTGCCACTGTGAAAAGTCATGCTATCTCTACCAAAAACTGTGGGGATTTGTGTTTTGAAAAAAGGTGTCCACGGATTCGGAAAATTCGAGGGAAGTCGATAAGCTGACTTAAATTTTAAAATTTTAATTATTTTAGAAGATATTAATAAAATACTGAAAAAATAAGCATAATGGTTGCCAGGTTTAGCAATTTGCTCCAGCATAAAATCATTCATGCCTTTGCAACAAAGGAATTCCAAGTATGCCCAATACTGTGAATTTGACAAACATGAAGTAGAATTACACCAATTTTGTGTCAAATTAAAAAAAAAATATGTGAAATAAATAAGTCAAAGTGTGTTACTTAATATTCGCAATTTTCAAATAGTAGTAAGTTCTCTCAGATAACAAGGTTTAAAATTACCGATTACATAGCTGCCAACCTTCCAAGGAAAAAATAAGGAACACAGCACGTGCTCATAAAATCAGAAATAAGGAACAAAGTGTGTGAATATGAAATGTATGATTAAATATACAATTAAAGATCTTACATTAACAAAATTAAATTATCATGTGTAGAGAGATGATGTGCATATATAAGCATTAATTTATAAAAATAAAATATACTTAACTTAGCTCAGTTTCTACAATACACTTAAATGTTTAATGTAATAAATACTTGAAAGAATAATAAGATAAATATCATTCAATTAAATTTATTGACTTGTCTACAAGGATAAATGATTTACCAAAAGCTAAATATGTACACAATTTTCCTTTTTTCTTATAATTTTTAGAAATTCTTACACAGAAGCTGAAAAACGGAACATTTTGGCTTAAAAACGTATTTACGGAACAAAGCTCAAAAAACGGAACGAATCCGTATAAAACGGAACACTTGGCAGCTATGCGATTATTCCTTTATCTAATACATAACTAATTTAAAAAGCACAATTTTGGCATCAGGCAGGACCACGGCTGTCTCCCCAAGCAAGGTGAATCTAAATATTGTGTGTGCATTCCAAAATGCTAACACCCAGCATTTTTAAAATAAAAAATAATTCAAATGCAGATCATAGCAATGCCAGTTAGAACAGCCTGTGTATTTGACACCTGTAGAAATAATTAGCGGAGTTAACCATGCCATTATACCAGTTTTCGTACAGCTTGGATATTTGCCAGGCCAACGAGATGATACATTTCGTGGTGCTAAATAAGCCAATCTGCAAAGCATTATGTATATGAATGTATGGATAATTGTTTTCACGACAACCTTACATGAGCAATAATTATCGGTTATGAGCATGTGTAAATTGCCAAATAATGATAAATCACCATTGATAGCAAGATATTCTAGCTGTTCCATACATTTTATCAAAGAAAACATATGAAGCACTGTTTTCTTAGAAATCGTTATGAACTAAACGTATACGTAAGTCACCAAATTATGAAAAATCGCCTTGGATGGCAAATATGCAAGGTTTTTATAGGTTTTACACAATTAAAAATAGTGTAACATTTAAATTTTTATGGTCTAAGAAACATGCAAGAACCAAGCAATGTGTTTCTCAGTAGCATTGGATCAAATCTTAGGCTTTTGTCAGTGGAAATCATGCTTGTTTGACGAATAAGCCTTATTAGGGGTCGAACCCCTCATATGAAAAACAACCGTACAGAGTCTAGGGGCCGCGGCCCAAGTCACTTAAATAAATTAGGAGACAAAAATAATTTTTTTCAAAGTATACGCTGTCAAATAACACTAGTGTTATTAAATAGGAAAGGTATCCAGTTTTTTTTTAAACGAGCAATACAGACACAATTTTTCTTTAAACATGTAAACTAATTTAAAACACATTGTTTTTAATACATAAATTAACAATTAGAGGAGGTAGATATTTGAAAGAGACATATAAAATAGAATTGTGTTTTTATTTTTCAGAAGAGCAAGGCCAATTCAATTATGGGAAAAAAGTATCAAATCATTTTGTGTGAAACTGGAAATGTATTTATATATATATACTTTTGAAGGTACAAAGCACAACAACATTCTATGCATCATGTCTAGTTTTGTTAAAATATCCCTAAAGAAACACTACCAATTATATGTTGAATTTAACTTTTACTGTAATTAAAATACAACGTCATTTTATAATGTCATTTGATGAGTTTAATTTTGAAGAAGAATAATTCAAGTGATAAGTTAAACCAATTTTATTACAAATTACAACTATCGCGTATTAATTTCATTTTGATGTAGATTATATGCCGCCAAAGTTTGGCGGGATACGATCAATCCATTTATCCCGTAATAATTGAAAGAAAAAGCTAACACATGCTTGTATTTTTTTAGTAGCAGGATAATATATCAATAAGAATGTCGTATTTAATTAGAGTAAGGAGTAGAGTAGAGAAAAAAACAATGTTTCAAAATCAAAACAAATGTCGGTTGGCGACAGTTTGATCATGAATGTTTACGTTCTTATAAAAGACAAAATCTAAATAATCTTTACTAATAGACCATGAATATTGTTGTATTATTGTTTTAATGTAAGTACTAATTTAGTTTTATGATATCGGTAGTCAAATTAACGTAAATATTAATGCTTTTAAAAGGTAATAATTACGGCAACCCTAACAGTAACAACACGAGAAAAAATAGCGTATAATATGTATGAATATAATAATTGAAAGGAAAATAAACAGTTAGATCACAGATTTATACACATAACTGCAAAACTAAAACTATATTTTAAAATAATTTCAGACTTACTTCACATAATCTTGAATTCGCAGTTGGATTCCAACTCTCCCTTCTGCAATTTATAATCCATTTTTTCCTTCTGTCATGATTTTTCAGGGGACCTAAAAAGACGATAACCCGTTTCCGTGCGATTTGAAAAATTCACTGCACAATATCCAACCATTTTTATTGATCTTGAACAATTAGAAAACATAAATTTTATGACATAGGCGTACGATCCAATATGGCGGCCTGACACAACTTTCGAACCAAAATTCCGGGCAAGTCAGCTCCCCCCTATAGTAGCCTTACCCTATAGAGCATTTCGACGTGACGTGTCTCTGACGTCAGCTGAGTGACAGCTTCGCGCATCGTTCTGCGCATGCTATTTCTTTACCTAAATGTATTATTTAGCAATCTCAGTAATCCGTATAAACTACGTGTAATCTGAGGAGGTTCATTGGGTTTTCGGATTACGAACGCAGCCCCACTGCGAAGAATGTAAACAAACTGCAGAATAGCAAGCAACAGGCGTTTCAGTTTAGAGGTTTAGACAGCAATCCACGACTGTGCACGAAAGAATGTACATTATTTATTTAGAAATATGGAAGAAATTTTAAAGCTGTCAGCAACTAATTAAACTCTAATTGCAAAATTAGATATTGTTTCTAGTTTAGGATTGTGATATTTTTTTCATGATTTTTTAAATCTATGGATAATTTGTCTCCAATGTAATTTGAAGCTATGACTATGACTAGATAGGTTTATCCTTAGATTGACATGAATTTAAGTGCATGCTTTCTATGGATAACACTTTTTGGTGTGGTTTCTGTTATTAAATGTGCATATAAAATGCATTAGAATAATCAATAAAAAACATGAAAGAATTGGTTTGTTAATAATTTTTTTAAAAAACATATTTTGATTAAAAAGTCAATTTATACATTGTTTACAGAACTAGTTTTTGTACCAGTGGTTGGTTTATTAAAAAAAATAATAATAAATAAATAAAACAGGAAGTTTCTTATGCTGAAACTGGCATGTGATGTGTTAATGCATGATTACTTATTGTTGCTTATGCTAAAAAAAAAAAAAAAACTATAGAATCTACTTTTTTAAAATCACTAAACTTGGCTACCAGCCTTTTTATTCTTTTGCAGTATTCTAAATTAGGTATGGAGTGGAACTTTAATGGAAAAAAACACATTTATTCAAGATATTTAACTGACACCCTCTTTCATTTCACCTTCTTATCTCAATTCTTTCTGTTGTTTCTTTGACTTCGTGAAATCAAGGTTATACTGTTGTTGTTCTCGTGTCCATGGACAGATGATTAAATGGTTTAAACTGTACTTCGTTAAAATAAATCCTTATTCTTTTACCTAAAACTATTTCCACTCTGTTCTGCGTGGAGCTGATATTAGGATTAGAAAATTATTCTGAAGATTTTTAGATTTTTTTGGTACTTACGTATTATCCCGGTGGTCATTTTCAACAAAGTATTTTTTTCATCAAATGTTGCTGGAAACTGTTGCCAATCGTATTCGAAAACCATTAATAATTTCATGTGATCGGCATTTATCTTGGCGAGAAATCGCTTGTCTTGTTTGAGTGCCGGGATAATACGCCAGTAGCAATTTTTCTATGAATACTGTTCTTATCTGCTGTTTAGATTCAATAACCTAAATCATTTTATGCCGCCAAATATTGTCAAATATGATGCTTTTTTTTCTTTCAATTTTTTTTGGTAAATAACTTCTAAAGTAATTTAAATTGGCTGACTGACATCTCATTTTTTTAATATCTATCGCTTGCATGTAGTCTGGTTCCTGTGTAAATTATGTGAAAACATATTTTCAAGTAACACTGTAATTTACGATGTTGAAAAAAAATTTCTCTTACATACAATCATCATGGAAGAATATAACTGTAAAAATCTATATACTACTCCTTTTATTATGATTTTTTTTTTTAATCATCAAATCATTGAACTAATAAAATCTGATATGGACACCACATGACTTCCTTGTACCTCTATTAAACCAGAAATATTTTCGGGGCACTTCATCTAAACTTATTTCATTTGAAAGAGGACAAAATACTGCAATTCTAAAGTTTACCGCCAAGCTGAGTTCAATTTTAAAGATTTGTTTCACTTAATTGGGCAATATTTTTGACAAAAGCCAATAAGCTTGCGATAGCGAGATTTCAGTCACAGCTGAAAACAGTTATTCATCACAGATTTTTAATGAAATGAAGGTATCTATAGACCCTTAATATATTTTAAGTCTTTTGGGTGACCCTGTAAATAAATTACTCAGTCCCACAACAATCAAAAGCACAGTTAGATGTTACAATAGTTCTAAATACAAAATTTCAACATTCTACGGTTAAAAGTTTTAGAGTGATGCAAAATGCATAATTATTTTTTGGTGTTAAATTAGTGATATTTTGGCAAAAACTCAACACGGTGGATGACAAATAGCGAGATTCTGTGCATGGACCAAACAATGAAACGACTACAGACATAATATATTGAAGACAGTGGCGTAGCCAAAGGTTGGGGGGGGGGGGGGATAAGGGATCACAACACAACACACCCTGAAATTTTTGCAATACAAAATGTTATATTCTTCACTCCCTCACCACACACATGTATACATATATGTGAGTTACAATAGTAACCCCTCCCATGAAAAATTTCTGGCTACGCCACTATTTGAAGATGTCTATAGACATTAATGTATTGGAATTCTGGTAGTTGCATATTATCCTGATAGACATTCGTGCCAAATTAATTTTTTTCGGAAAATGTGCTGGCAAACTGTAGCCAATTGTATTCGGAAACCATCATGATTTCATGCAACCTGTATTTATCAAAGCGAAAAAATCGCTCGTCTTGGACAGACTGCAAGGATACATGCACGTACCAAAATTCCTTTAGGTAGGTCCTGTAAATAAACTCTCCAGTAGATTGGAATAAAAAAATCTAGGTGTACAACTAGGTGTTACACAACAATCTTATATATAAAATCTCAGCAATCTACGACTAATAGTTTTTGAGATATGCGAATTAAATATAAACATATATACACCAAAAGTTGCCAAGTTTGGTGAAACTTTTAATGCAGTTTTTGAGGGAGGTGGCTGAACGTCACCGGACCATTATCCAACCCATATGGTAAGATGTTATTCTGCTTGAAATGAAAAATGTTTCTAAAAACTGCCATGGGGCTATAATTTGTTGGAATTTTTTCTGAGTGCTCCTGTAGAACTGTAAATGATAAAGATACCATTTTTGATGGCAAGATTCATTTTATAATCCTTAACACAACATATATCACTTTTGATTCATTTGAAATAACTTAATATCTCTAAATGACACTTTAATGAATTTTCTGCCCATAAAGCATAATGTATGGATTTAGATGTTACAACAATCCTAAATATAAAATTTCAACATTGTACGACTCATAGTTTTTTAAACCTATTCGTGCCTGGATATTTTTGCGACTTTCTTCGATTTTTGCTAACACCAGCAGTAATTGATAAATTTCTGATGTCAACTTTTTGAAACAAGGTATGATTTTCATTTAAAATCATTATGTATAAAAATTGAAATGTCAAACATCCTACTTGGGCCATATTAAAAATATTTTGTGGAATTGAGGTTCAATACTCCACGAATAAAGGCTAGGAAAAATAAATAACGTTTTCGACTGATAGCGAAAAATGCCGTCCCGGACGCTAGGCATAAATGGGTTAAGATATGCGAATTACCTACATACACACGTACGTACAGGCGCCAGGAAAACACTGATCAAAATGGTCTAGCTGTCAGTCAGAATGCTTGTACATGAATTTATATGAACATGCATACAAGCAGGGCCGGGCCTAAGGCGTGTGGCGATTGTGTGCGAACCGCCACACGTTTTTTTTTTTCTTTGAGAGGGGGCGCTGAAAATGAGAAAAAATCTTTAAAAAATAAGTGATAAAATTTTAAATATTTATGTATCTTATGTATGTTTGAATGCAAATCACCATTTGAATGAGTTTTTTAGTTCAAACAAATAAATTTTGTTTGAAGGTTCAATAAAGAGACTAGCTTCAAGAAGCGTTTTCTCACGATTGTTTTGTCTGAAACTGAAACAAATGTAGATAACTGAGTCTTCTATCACGTGTTTCGTCTGTCTGTTGCGTCGGCTTACGAAAGCGACGGGACCTGAAGGCAGTAGCAGATTCAGGGGAGGGGCTAGAGGGGCTTCAGTCCCCCCCAAAAAAGAGATAGCTAAAGGGGCAAACATTCTGCTTCATTATGCACTTTGGAATAAGTAAAAGTGATCTTTTTTTAAATCACTTAGCCCCCTCCCAAAAGTTTTTTTACATTGGTTTAGACTAAAATTTTGCTTTATTGTATACTATTTTGTTTGGGTGAAAATAAGCTTTTTTTTCAAAATTTAGCCCCTCCCAAAAAGAGAATTTCTGGATCCGCCACTGCCTGAAGGCAGACATTAGGTTACGTGAAGAGTTAGGAGGCGTTGGCTATTGTATTCTCGACTAAACAATAGTGTTTACTGTTTCTGCTGTAAGATATTTAGTACTGCAAGGTCCAATAAAACTTTATCAGATCAAGGTGGCAACTGTGGACTGGAGGCACATTGGAACTATACTGAATTGTCATGAAACTTCTTCTACTCACTTAAAATGCTGTGAAAATGGGTAGAGGCGGAAAAGTGACTGAGCACAGGTAAAAAACAATCGATGATGAAAAACCAGGAAAATAATTGCTCTAGAAAAAGAACGATGGCAAAATGTTCTTTAAACGACTTCTTGCCATAACACAATTTCTTGCCCAGAACCAAATGGCTTTCAGAAGGACAAATGAAACTTTGTAAAAAAAAAAAAAGGGGGGAAAATTATTGAGGAACTTGTTGAACTAATTGCTCAATTTGATCCTGTAATGAAAGAATGTGTATCTAGAGTGGTTTGCATTTTGCCAATACAAATGAAAACAAGTGTGTCTGTCCATACTTAAGAAAAAAAACATACAAAAACGAATTATTGACTCTGATGGGAGATAAAGTAAAAGAAGGAATAGTAAGTAGAATTAAAAACAGCCCAACTACTGTGCATTGATTCTTGACTGCACACGCGATTTAAGTAGGAAAGAATAGCTTTCTGTTGCTTTGAGGTATGTTTTATGAAACAAAAGAGCAAAAAGTTGAAATTTACGAAAGTTTCCCTATATTTCATTGAAATAACAGATACTTCAGGAAAAGGAATGTCGGAAAACCGTCTTAAAAAAAATTACGGGAGTACGACTTGGATATTTCTAATTGCAGAGCCCTAGAGTATGAGTATGGAGCAAATACGAAAAGCAAAACCCTCCGGACTGTAAAAAAAAAATTTTGAAAAAAAATAAGAGAGCCTTTTTTTGTTCCAGGCATCTTTCATAGCCCTTAACTTGGTACTGAGCGGATGCCGCAAAAATCCTCAGTAACCAACAGTTACTCTTTTTTTGGAACAATTCAGCGATTGTTTGTGTTTTTTAGCTCATCGGCAAAAAAGTAGGAGCAAATTGTTAGAGAGGACTGTCGCAGCACGAATTGAATCGCTGAAAGCTATAGAAGATTTTGTCTTAGTGTCACTGATTGCACGGTATGATATTCCTGTTTTGAAATAAAACATCGCTAGCAAAATATTGCAATCAAAGAACGCGAATTTACCTCAAGCTGTATCTATTTTGAAGTCCGTTGGGGAGTTTTTTGGCGGATTTCCCGCGAAAAATTGATTTTTTTAGTTGTTTTCATGAAAGCGAAAAGAGCTGGCTGAAGACTTAGAAGTGGAAGGAAAAATTCAAAACACTGAGGGTTAGAAGGAAGAAGAAGCAGTTTGATTATGAGGCCGATGACAAATAACAGATTGATCCACCGAGAGCGTTTCAGAGTTGATTTTTTTTTTTTTTTTAACAAACTTGTTGAAAACAGCTCAAATGGCTGTTCAAGAGAGATTCGGACAATTCAAGGACAAGATGTCAAATTTTAATTTTCTTTTTAAACTTGATGAATTAACCAATAGAGATGACTTGTTAGTTAAATGCAAAGACTTAGAAGATCTTCTTTCGGATGGGGATGACAGTGAATTTCAAAGGAGATGAATTATGCGAAGAGCTGATCTCTATCAAGAACCTCATCCGAAAAAAAGGTTACGCAATACTTCTACGTTTTCTACGTTCTAAGGGGCGCCAAAACTCATTCTTGCAACACACAGAATTTTGCTCTTAAGCCGTTTGTACATTGTATACAAGTGTACAATGAGATGTCAAGCAAAAAACTCAGTAAATTTAGAGGTAGTCAAAATCTGGATACTGAATTCTTTTTTGCGATCACATTATTTCTTTGTACGTCATACAAAGAAGTAAAAAATATTAGTGTTTATAAATTGTATAGACACACACACACGTACAGTGCCGCTAGAAAGAGATAACATGCTCTAATTCTTTATCTATTAAAGATAATTAGGCAGTGTGAATTGAATAAATGTTTAAAATAAGGTTAAAAAAAAAGACTATGTTAAGAGAAAATTCATCTTGTTAATTTTTCACAGAGTTACACTTTTTTAAAATTTCTTAGAACTACCTTACAAAAAAAATTCCTAGAAAAATAAAATGTACCCCATGCACAAATAAGGTGATGTACAAAAATTTCAGCCTTTCATCATATAACGTCTTAAAGGATATCTATAAAACAAAGGTGACTGGGGTCTATATACTTGAATTTGAATGTAAAATATTCTTTCATAATATCTGTATGGACCCTTAAAAATGTGATTGTGATTTTTTTTCCTTTCAAGAGCTACTGAAAATTAGTTTAAGTCAGTACTCATTATCTTCATACCTTTGACACTTTTCAGGATATAATTCTCAAATTTTGTACATCACCTCATCAGAGTATGGTGCACATTTTACCGATTGGGGATATTTTTTGTATGTGGGTTTATATACAAAAAAGTGTAACTTTTTGGAAATTAATGAAAGAAATTTTTCAATGAGAAAAACATGTAATTGCTCCAGGGCTAGCGGCAATTTCTAGCAAAAAAAAGGTGCCGGGGCCTTAATATTCTTATGTTAATACTCAGTAGCGAACTGCAAAACCCCTGCAATATGGGGTTGGTAGCACATTTAATTAAAATAACGATAATTTAAAAGATTTTCCCATATAATAATTATTTCACAGAACAGTGATATAAAATTAAATAGTCGGAAATTAGCAGGAAAGAAATATAAACATTATACAGAAAAACACCCCAAATTCTGGTGGTCTCAGGACTCTCAAATATGGCCGAGATGAAGCGAATATGATTTGTCGTGTCTGCTAAAATCAGTTTGTGCTTGAAAAGGGGAAAAATTTATGAATTAATGTATATTAGTGTTGGGCTTCGGAGCAAAAGTATTCATGAGCTTTGCTGGGTTTTTGCCTAATATGTAAAAAATTCACCCAGAAAAAAAGAAATACAGGGTCAGAGTTCCAGCTTTTGATTTCTGTTCTGATTCTAACTTGAAACAAAAATTCAAAAATGTAATTGTAGAATTTTTTAATACAGTTTTATGAGCTAACATTGCGAAAACATGTTTTTCCATCTTATAATAAAAAGGCAGAAGCTTTATGGAATTATAAATTTACATATTGCACTCATGTTTACTGTCAATTTAAAAAAATTATGCAACTAAGTAAAGATTACATTAATTGGTCTACGTCTTTAATTTTAGTTGATTTATTGGATTATTTTTTTTAATTCATATTCATACGTATTAGATTAATTACATGTACAAATATGTTATGCGACGCATATGTTACACTTTTTTTTATTAATGGGATAACTGGTCTTATTTTACAGGCATTTACATATTTAAAAGAACACTATGATAAGTAATAACAAGCAGTACGTTTATTTTTTATAAAAGAAAAAAGAATCTGAATATATCGTAATAGGAATTTAAATAAACACTTCTTTAATATAAATATTAATGGAAATTTGATGTTTTCTAGGGCATACAGAATATCCGATGAATTATAATTCAAAAAACAAAACTTTATTCTTGCATAAATCTCACAACGTAAGAAAATTTCGCATGCACAACAGTGATATTTGTAAACAAAACAGTAATCCGAATAACCTGCGGAATCTTAAAAACAAACGTTGTGTTCATTCCCGTACATAATGTTGTCTTTCCGAACGCAGTACCAGCGGAAAAAGTCGCTTGAAATATCATTAAAAATATTATATGTTAAGCTTTTTAAAAATATTAAAACGCCACCTGGGACACAAAAGTCGAAGGTCTGATTAACAAAATTCCATCCATTACAATCATCCAAAAAATTAAATTTAATACTTTTTTTGAATGTTAAAAATCGGGTTTTTTCCCATTGGAAATACATTACGAGAACCCCAAGCTGTCACGCAAGACGGCGACCGATCGCAGAGAGGAGGGGTCCGTCGAAATGCTCTATTCCCGAGTGAAGCAAACACCTCGGTGGAAATTCCACTCATCACGTGACTGAGGAGGAAATTTTTGGCTTCTTTTCGCCGCATTTGGTGAAGCGAGTATGAGGAATGTTGGGAAACTAACGCATTTTAGCAAGTAGGAAAACTTTTATTTTAGTTCTTTGAAAAAACTCACAAACCAAAGAAATCAGAATAAATGGATTTCGTAGATATGATTTACACCTCGCATAATGTAATATTTTTAACAACTGACTACAACAAAAATAAATTATACATTTAAACTTTTTAAATAAAAAAATTCATTCTTTAAGCAATACCTTTATCATGCTATTATTATTATTATTTATTAGAGACAATGTAACTAATGCTATTACTTTTTACGGGGAAGAAAAATACATAGTCATCATTAAAATTTCAAGTAGTTTTGTATAAATTTATTAAAGAAGGGAATCATTTTCTTCAAATTTGCTGCGGAAATAAAATCAAGCTGTATTTTATTTTAGTTCAAAACTGGCAATAAATTTAAATTAAGAAGCCCAGTTAACTATTTCAAGAGATTATCTCCTTTCTTGATTTCTTGGAAATCTGAAAAGTAATCGGATAAATCTTTTCAGGACATGTTCCAGATACTTTCGTTTTGGAAAACGGTACGTGTATTAACAAAAGCGAGAGTAAATAAATAACTCGAAATACATTTTCAAACATCACATATGTGTATAATTAACGAAAATTAAACAATAAGATGTTATTCAGTTCTAAATCTCAACGACAGTATAGTTTTTAATTATATGTAAAAAAAAAAAAAATGTTAAATGTACATTTCATGTGAATTTGTACGGAAAAAAACAATATATTTGTTACATACTTTAAAGCATTCAACATTTAATTAATAATCATAAAGTTTTATTTTCTTTTAAATAATAGCCTGAAAAACATGAAAATTTCAGACTATAAACAACTTCGCCAACACATCGCCAAATATATCAATTTACATGAAGACACGTAGTATCTGATTAAACTCT
Organism: Cheiracanthium punctorium; assembly: GCA_038373885.1. Lineage (NCBI taxonomy): Eukaryota > Metazoa > Arthropoda > Arachnida > Araneae > Cheiracanthiidae > Cheiracanthium > Cheiracanthium punctorium. The sequence continues at coordinate 457 of JAWZYV010020042.1, read as the reverse complement.
AATTTTGAACAATTAATAAATATTTAAAATACATAGATAGCTCTCATAAAGGATAATAAACAATTAACTTAAGAAAATGATTAATTTCATTCACAACAAATTGAATAACACCGTTTTCAATTGCGACAAACGCCAGAGCTAGGAGCTAAGAAGTATTTTTGTGCAGCTATTTTTCATTAATAAAGCAAAAAACTGGTAAATTTTTCATTGCATCCATGTGCGCTGCAGGATTTCACCGTTTTCAATATATTTTCAGGTTTTCTAACCGGCCTTTCTCACTCACGCATTGAAATATCAATGGATTCCCGTATGAACTGGATCGGTCGGGTCCACTCATCACGTGACCAGGTGCTTGCTTCATTTTGCAACCCTGCGCGAGTGGTCTATCTAATCCTTAGTCTGTGGTTTGCTCCCCTCTAGTTGCTGCCCTGCTCCGTTTGCGGAAATTCTCTAGTTG
>JAWZYV010020041.1:0-22559 GCA_038373885.1 Cheiracanthium punctorium | reverse complement strand
CTTAATTTAAAAATGAGTTCAAAAAATTTTTGAAAAATTTATTAATTGAATTCCTTTTATTTTCATGAAAGTGTTTGTTAAAAAGCACATTTTGAAATCTCAATTCTAAAATTTCTGAACCCCTTAATTATACTGACGGAGAGAAGGATTTTGTGTCCCCCCGTCCACCTCCGTAAGGATACGAGCCCCCCAATAATTTTTACAAGTCGGCGCCCGTGTTCAAATGACACACTCTCTCTCTGCACCGTGTTATTTGTTACTGGATACCGGATCGCGGTTTGAAGGGGAAAATGAGTCTTGGTATTTGAGTAAACAGTGGCAAGTATGTTTCGCTTTTCGTTGCTGACTAGTAAATGGGGTGCATTTTCGCTATGTGCCGAATGGTCTCGTTTGGATGAGGTTGAAAGATACGTATGTTTTGTTTTCGATACTGATGACGCAATATCAGATAGGTACAGCATGTGCTGCTCTATTATGGTATGGGATTAGGACATGGGGTCTGTTTTATACAATGCGGGGATGTACGGTATATAATATGACAAATATCAGATTTTTGGGGTGAGAAAAGGGGTGTTCTTGCAATTGTAGCGCAATATCTATAAAGCCTGATTCATACTGGCCGTACCGCACCGCTAAGACGCCGCAATGACGTCACGTAGCGGAGCAACACGGCGCCCGCGCGGCGAGCGCCGAGGGTTTTGCGCATTATCTGGGAGAACAGATATTCCGCAGCGACCAGCAAAGCTACAGCCAATTACAGAAGAGCATTGGTTGTATTTACTTGCGGCACCGCAAGCTCGCCGCGCGGACAGCCAACGGTCCAAAAACGCGAAACAGTACGACATGGTTGAGGTGCGGCACGGCAGATATGAATCCACCTTAAGAATAGAAGCACGTTAGTAAGGGGTGTACTCTTGGTTTCTGGACATTTTAGTACTAAATAGTGGTGTAATCAGGACTATTTTTCAGGGTGGTCCCGAAGGATCGAGAACTTGTTTTTTTTTATGCTTGAGCTAGAAACAGAAATATGAGTAATAAATAACAAGTTATTTAAGTAAGCCTTAAAAAAATATTTTTATAAAGTAAGACGAATTCACGCATTTTTATTATTTAAAATATTATTTGAAAAAAAAAGTATTAGGCATGTACACCCTCCAAAAAAAGTATTCGAGCAAGAGAGAAATTTCCTATTTTAGATTTGCGAATAATAATTGGGTTTTTGAAAAACGGCACAACTTGATAGTAAATATGGAAAGTTGTATTTATACATTGCCTAATTCATATTCTATGATAAATAATTTTTAATATACGAAACCAACGTAGGAAATTTCTCTCTGCTCGAATTCTTTTTTTTTTTTTGTTTTTGGAGGGTGTAAACTTTGGGGTCCCTGCTTTTACCGGCACATTTTTTTAAAGTTATCGTTTCGTTTTAAACAAAAATTTTGAGAGGGAACCGGAATTTCTATGCCCACCCCTGGGTACGCCGCTGGTATTAAAATAATTCAAAAAAGTTCCAGTATTTTTTTCAAATGTCGACGTCTGAGGGGGAGGGGGGTGGACTTGATCCCCCATCTTTCAAGAATCCGCGCTCAAAAGCAACACTGGGCACAAAGATTTCCGTATATACCTTTTAAGATGAGAATGAACAGGTTAAACCAGCCGTTTAGAATTAAAAAGGGGAAGGGGAGACTATAAGGGGGGGGCTGTTTTTGGAAGATTTCTATGGACACTATCTGAGTTATTCGGACAATTTAACATTGTATAAAACTATACATTTGTATAAAAACATCTTTTAATCAGAGAAAATAAGCTCTAAATACAACTCTTATGCTTTAAAGTAAAAAAATAATGTATGAATTTTTTTTTTAAACCAAAAAAGTGTAATTGTATGTAGTATTTTAAACATTCGTAATCGTACGTAATGCTACAGTGGCGTAGCCAGGATTTTATTTCAGGAGGTGTGTGTGTGTGTGTATCAAATTGCTAACTAAGTATCAGTTGTAAATAAATATCACATTGTAAGCTAAGTAAAGGGTCAGATTTAGGAAAGGAGGGCTGCAGCCACCCCCCCCCTCCTCTAGATACGCACTATGACTTGTTTCTCGCGTTCGAAGTAGTAACGAGTAACAAATACTTAGTACCCCGTAGTGAGTTTAGAGAACGAATACATACGGTTATTAATATTTTCGTTACTTTTACAGCACTACCCGGCACGGGCCTGCATGATGCAATGCGAGTCTTCCCCCGTATACTCTGCTTTTACACGGGACCATGGAGTTATAGATAAGGGGAACAAACACCATTCTATCAAAATAGCCCAGCTTCAGTTGAGGTTGGGAATGGATTGATGAGGAGATTATCGGATGCTGCCATCTAGCGGCAATAGTTGCAAACAATATGTCAAGAAAACTAAACTTTCCTTGAAGTAGGAGTCGATCTATCGATTTTATTAATTATTTATATTTCGAAATTGAGTAATCGTACGTAATGCTACAGTGGCGTAGCCAGGATTTTATTTCAGGAGGGGTGTGTGTGTGTATCAGATTGCTAACTAAGTATCAGTTGTAAATAAATATCACATTGTAAGCTAAGTAAAGGGTCGGATTTAGGAAAGGATGGCTGCACTATAACATTTGTTTCTCGCTTTCGAAGTAGTAACTGTCTTATAATAAGGAGTCCAAACAAAAACACGCAGGTTCGAGATGATAGATGTTTTTTATGCGACTTGAGAACAGAAACACGGCTGTTGCCAGATTACGGAACGTCATGACATAAAACTGGCTGTTGCCAAATTACCCAACCATATGACATCCCTCCTTTTTTCAAAAAAAATTGCTGAAAAATTAATAGAAGACAATATATAAACATTAAAGCTAGAAAAATATTTAAAACAGAAAGTTAAAGTTTAAAAGTCTATAAATTCAGTCTGTCTGGCGGTCGAACCACCCGACCGTGCCGAGTAGTTACAGTCTTAGAAGCAGGAACTGAAGTAACAGTCTTTGCAGCAGGAATATCTGGAACGTTCACAGGTGCAGCCGGAGTGACTGAAGCCCTTTCAGAATCAGGACGAACAGCAATCTCAGGATTCGTAGGAATAACTGCCTTGGTAGGTCGAATCATGCTTGTATTTCGGCGATAGGTTCCAGAATCGGTCTTAACGAGGTAAGATCTAGGAGCCTCTAGAACGGACTCAACCACTGCTGGTATCCAATTTCGATGACCGGTTCGAAGTTTAACCTCCTGTCCTTTACAAAACGAAGGAACTACGGCATTAGAAGTAGATTTCGCCTGTTGAGCTTCTCTCGTCATCTGAAGAGGTATTGAAGACGACTCTCTTGGTAACCTCCGAGACGGATGAATCGGAATCAGACTTCTAGTAGGACGTCCAAAAAGTCGTTGCGCTGGAGACGGCAATCCTTGCCTTGGCGTATTTCGCAAATTCAGAAGAGCCAATCTAACATCCGTATTGTCAAGTCTGCAACGCTTTAAAAGCAATTTTGCTTCCTGAACATATCGCTCTGATAATCCATTAGATCTTGGATACATTGGACTTGAAGTTTGATGTTTAATTTTCCAGTCTCGTACAAACTTTTGAAAGATCTCAGAATTATACTGTGGTCCATTATCTGACTCAAATATGTCAGGGACTCCATGAATTGCAAAACAGTCTTTCAAATAATCCACAACTGATTCAGATGTTATGCGTGTTAATTTTTTTAAAATCAAAAAATCCAGAATAACTATCTGAAATGAGATAGTATGTATCACCTGCAAATTGGAATAAATCTGAAGCAACTCTTTGCCACGGAAAACGAGGAACTGGCTTCATGAGTAAAGGTTCTTTAGCGGGAGAACGAGAAGTTTGTTGACACACTGGACACTGTTGCACATAACTTTCGACATCCCTTGACATACCGTGCCAAAATACAATTTCACGAGCACGCTGTAACGAAAGATTAATTCCAAGATGACCTTGATGTATTAATTTCAAGTATCTCTCTTTCAGACTTTTAGGTATGATCAAACGCTCAGATTTGAACAATAAGTCTTCATAAGCAGAGAGCTCTTCTCGATACGTCCAGTACTTTCGGAGTTGCTCCGGAACTTCCCGAACCGTGTCAGGCCATCCATTAAGAATCAGACACTTTAGCTTTTGTAATTCCTCATCGTTATTCACTGCAGCTGAAAGTTCTGGAAACGTGGACATTGGAAGAGGAACGTCTAAAACAACTTCAAAAATTTCCTCCTCCTCATTATTTGCCACCACTGAATCTGTTATGCAATCACGACTCAGGGCATCAGGTATGGGTATATCACTGCCACGCTTATAAACTATTTTCGCTGAATACTGGAGAACATCAAATAAGAAACGTTGTACACGAGGTGGTGCCGATTGAAGTGGTTTTTTAGCTATAGCTTCCAATGGCTTATGATCAGTCTCTATAATGACAGATTTTCCATAAATGTAATCGTGGAACTTTTTGCATCCAAATCTAATAGCATACGCTTCCTTTTCAATCTGAGGGTAGCGTTGCTGAGCAGGTGTTAAAGCCTTAGTCGCAAAAGCAATTGGCCTATTTTCTTGCAAAAGGACCGCTCCAACAGCGTAAGAACTTGCATCCACCGAAACAACTGCAGGCTTTTTAACATCATAATAAGCCAATTTTGGAGTATTTTCTAAAGCCTGTTTCAATTTTTGAAAGGACTCCTCCTGATCTGTAGACCATTCAAATATAACGTTTTTGTGAAGTAGCCTTCGTAAAGGTTCTGAAATTGTAGAATAATTTGGAATAAATTTAGAAACGTACTGAACCATACCTAAAAATCGCTGTAATTCAGCTACACAAGTTGGAGTTTTCAATTTTCTCATAGCTTCCACTTTTGAGGGATCTATTTCAATTCCACCAGATGTAAATATATGACCTAAAAACTTAATTTTGGTCTTTTTAAATTCGCACTTGTCTCTATTTAATCTTACGCCATGCTCCAACAGTCTCTGAATAACTTTCTCTGTTAGTCTACTCAAATCCTTTTGATTATCAGCCCATAGTAAAATGTCATCCATAGAGCACTCAACATTTTCAAAACCTGATAAAATAGTTTCCATAACTTGCTGAAATATCTCAGGAGCTGAAGCCAATCCGAATGGCACCCGCATGAAGGAATAACGGCCCCATGGGGTATTGATGGTCAAATAATCAGACGATCTCTCTGAAACACGAAGTTGCCAAAATCCTTTTTTAGCATCTAAAAGGGTAAAATATTTGGCTGTTCCAATACGTGCAGCAATATCCTCGACCGTTTTAAGCGGAAAATGCCTTCGCTTAATCACTTTATTGATGTCCGAAGGATCCATGCAAATGCGTACTCTATCACCCTTCTTAACGATAACCAGAGGACTCACTGCAGGGGTAGGGTGTGTAACTGGTTTTAAAATTTTCAACTTAACCATTAAATCAATTTCTTTTTTAACAGTCTCACGCAAAGTATGTGGAATTTTACGTGGAAGGTGAATTCTAAAGACTGCCCCCTCCTCAATTTCAATGTCGTACTCAAAATTTTTTATACAACCAATGCCTTCATAGATTTTTTCTGGTACACTAACCTCTACTTCATTTAATTGCAAACAATCAAAGTTTCGTTTAACTAAACCAAGCTTTTCAATAGTACTACATCCCAAAATGCAATTAAAGTTACCGTCAACCACCATGAGTTTCAGCTGTACCGGTTTATTTTGTATTGTACATTTTGCTTGGACTTCACCAAGCACTGGAGTATATGCATTATTAAATGACTTCAAACGTTTAACAGTAGAACTTTTAAGTGTCACTGGCAATTGCTTCATTACCGATTTGGTGACAACATTTCCCTCCGCTCCAGTATCAATTTTAAATTTGACCCTTTGTCCGTTATCAAATTTTACTTCTGTATACCAAGCATCTTTACAAGATTCTATTTCATACAAATTTGATACTTCATGAATATTCAATGCATCAGTGTTATAGTCAGACAGTTCACATTCATTACTATTTATCAATAACTCACCAATATGCAAAGAAGCATCAGTATCACAATTAAACAAATCATCATTTTCACTATTATTTTCTCTTATTTCATGCACCCTTTTACTCTGAGAAAGATTAGTATTCTTACGTTTAAATTCACACTGCCGGGCGAAATGCCCCCTTGCTCCACAGGCTCTGCAGTTTACATTAAAAGCTGGGCAATTCCTATATTCATGTTGTGTTCCACAACGCCAACATACTTTAGTTTCCTTTACAGAACCATGCATTTTCGATTTTGGAAACTTAACATTAGCTTTTTGCTTAGATTTCAATTTTCTCAGCGATAAAATATCTTTTTCACCAGAACTAGCAATCACATTCATTTCTTTTAACTGAAGAGTAGCCTGTTCGCTGGCACGGCAAATATCGACAGCTTTTTGCAAATTAAGCTCTCTTTCTGATAATAACAATTCACGGACCTTATCCGAACAAATGCCACGAACAATTTGATCTCGCAACAAACTGTCTTGCAAAGTTGAAAAATGACAGTCATTAATCTTTGTTCTTAACTTAGTCAAATAACAATCAAAAGTTTCTTGCTTACCTTGAATACATGTGAAAAACATATACCTCATGTAGGTTTCATTCTGTTGGGGACTAAAGTAAGAATCAAATTTTTGTTTAATAATATCCAAACACTTCCCTTCTTCCTCAGTTAAGCCGAAGGTATTAAAAATATGAATAGCCGCCGGTCCTATAGCAGACAAAAATGTCGCCGCTTGAACCTCTGCTGGTTTAGTATTCAACTGGGTAGCCACTGCATAAAAATCGAAAGTCTGCTTCCACAGTTTCCATTTCGCCGACATTCCATCATCGGTAACTTCCAACTCCCGTGGAAGACGTGCAGCAACAGATTCGTTCGTATTATTCGGCATATTTTAAATAAATAAAACTAATCTTTCCTTTAAAAACTAATAACTAATATATTACAACAAACTATCACCAATAAATTTCACCTCTATTCTGACACCATGTCTTATAATAAGGAGTCCAAACAAAAACACGCAGGTTCGAGATGATTGAGTGTTTGTGTTTTAAGGCAAACCTGCACGCGGGGTATCTGCCTAAGGGGGGGTGCCTTGGTAGGAGGACTTTCTAAGGGGTTCTAACGCGTATTCACGTTACATCTGGAGAAAACCTACCAAAACTCCAGACCGTTAGATCGACAGCCGCGCGATGGGACCCGAACCCGGGACCTTCACACCTCGGCCGTCTACCATTTTCAGTGGCATAACCACTGTGCCATGGTGAGGCTAAAACGAGATGATAGATGTTTTTTATGCGACTTGAGAACAGAAACACGGCTGTTGCCAGATTACGGAACGTCATGACATAAAACTGGCTGTTGCCAAATTACCCAACCATATGACAGTAACGAGTAACGAATACTTAGTACCCCGTAGTGAGTTTAGAGAACGAATAGATACGGGTATTAATATTTTCGTAACTTTTACAGCACTACCCAGCACGGGCCTGCATGATGCAATGCGAGGTTTCCCCTTATACTCTGCTTTTACCCCGGGACTTTCCATTTTCCCATGTAAACGGTCCTTAAGAGTAAGACGACCGCACGAACCTAATGCTTTATTCTGCGGCGTTCGTTTAGCAAACGTAACATAATTCGAAACGAACGGTAGGGACACTCTGCATCTGGGGTCGAATGACGTCAATCTGATGTCACACGTGACCAAACGTCCCCATTTTCCGGGGACAGATGTCCCCATTTTCTGGGCGTTTTTCAAATTGTCCCCAAAATTTAAAACATTAACTGGGGACATTTTTTAATTATTGCATTGTTTTTTTAATTAAATTACTGTTAATTATTGCATTAATTATAAAAGTCCCCAGTTTTGATGTCAAACAAAACTGTTCAAAAATCTGGTCACCTTACACACATCCCAACTAAAATCCCAACATTCCATTAGGGTGCGTTCGATAATTCACTGGTTGTGCACCAGTACTACCGGTTGCAGTGACTGCACACCCTTCTTGTGCAGTGCAGAATCTCCTATTTATTTTTAATCAATTGAAAGCACAATATGCCGCTGCAAAATCAAAATCAAAGGCTAGCAATCCTTTACAGCCAACAACTTCAATTTATTTAAGTTTTTTTTTTTTTTTTTTTTTTTTTTTTTGTCATTGACACAGATGTAGCAGGCTTTCAGGCCCGAACTGGCCCCTTGGAATTGCTCATTTGAATATCTGTTTCACGGACTAAGAAGGTTCAGGACAATCATCCAAGCATTGCGAAAGAACTAAATGAAATTTGCCCAAAAGGTGGCGCTGGGAGTCGTACCCATTAATTTTTGGCGCATGCGTCGTCTGCTAGTAGCTGAAACGTAAACAAATAACGGAAGCACCCCGCGGGAGATACTTACGCCGTGTGTCGTCAGAGGGCGCCCGTGCCGTTAATTATTAAAAGGGGGTCGCATATTTTCCTTTCAGAGGCTGACGCAGTTTCGCCCGTCTGCCGCTTCCCGATGACCGTCCCTAAAGCCTCTTAGTCCGTGATCTGTTTCGAGGAATGGCAACAGCGGTTGTGGCGCATGTTTTGTTTATGTTTAAAGGTTTAAATTCATTGTTCTCTTTCGGGCATGTTTTCAAATTTAATTTTATTTTCCTCATTGATACAATAGTACTGTTTTGTTTTTAAATTCATTTGTAGATCAAGCTTTACAGTTAAGAACCGCAGACTCCGCAGTTTGTTTTTGTAATTTGTTGGACTATATAGCACATTTAAATTATAGCACATTTAAATTGTCTTTACTGGAATAAGTTCCGTCAAATGAATTTATGGCTGAATCCATGGTAACTCTTGCTTATTTCTTTTTTTAAATATTAATCACATTTTCACACATGGTAAAATAATGAAGTATAGTATTTTTATTTTATTAATATAAGTCAAAGTATTAATCACGTCGCAAAATTTAATTGTACTTAAAGTCGGGTATAGCGTTCCTGAAATATAGGGAGAGTTTTTTCGGAATTTGTTTTCTTTGTTAAGGCAAAATTGCATAGAAATAAGATAGATTTAATATCAGTAACAATTACAATATTTATTGAACTTGAAATTCATAAGTGTTATTTCTTAAAAGGGTCATTCCATGCCAAATCATCCAGCCAAAGTATACATTGTCCACCCCACCTCCTCAGATTTGGATGAAACTTGGTACATGGGATCTTTAGACAAATATAAGAACCCACATTTTTTATTTTTGGAATATTTACATTATTTTTCTTTTTATAGCTCTTTAAATTTTTGCCTCATTCAATAGATTTTTCCGGGACACTTTCAAACCAGAATGGCAGACTCAATTACAATTTGCTATTGTTTCAATAATTATCAAGATAAATTGTTGAAATTCACTATACTTATACAGAATATGATACAGATTCACAATATATCTTATAAAATACAATTTAATTAATATAAATAATTATTATTAATTTTTGAAGTTAGAAAATGAATTTTTCAAAAATTTAAAACATGGAACAACTAACCGCCCTATAATTTTTTTCTGACTAATTTGACAGTTTTGGTTTTAGTGTTATTAGAAAGAGCATAAAATTTCCTATTAAAATATGTAAAAAAGATAGTGTGTATTTAACTTACCCCCCACACACTATCACTTTTGAAAAAGTGTACTTAATTGATAAATAAAACTCCCTTTTTGTATTTTTTGTGCACTCATATTTTCTGCCAATTTTATAAGAAATTACACAAAAAATACTTGAATGGTAATATCAGTTTCAAATTGAAAAACTATCTTAAATTTAAAAAAAATATTAAAAGATAAAAAAATCATAAGGTCACCTTTTCATATCATCAAAAGACTTATCCACCTTGCATATGAAAATTTGGATGAAATGCTATACTGGATACCTTTAGACAAATATAAGAACAACTTTTCTTCATTTATGAACTATTAAGTTTCTTTTTATAGTTATTGGAATTATTGCCTCATTTAGTGGATTTTACTAAGACAGTTTCAAAGCAGAATGGCAGGGTGAAATGCAATTTGCCATTGCTTTAATAATTACGAAGTCAAGTTAATAATCATGGTTTAAATAATCTGAAATAAAGCACAGAGACATTTCCTTAATCTCCTCATCTTTCTTGTAATATAGGACTACAGGATGCACTGTACAGGTTGCATGTACCCAGCATAGTCAGATAAAAGATAAAACTATCTGCGCACCTAATCCAAAACTATCTGCAAACTCATAATAGTTCGTGATAGCTAAATACATAGTGTGTATATGAACACGTGTATATGCATATGCGCACACATCTGTGCAATGCGCTAGGGCTATAGTGACTTAAAAAAGATATTTCTTTTAGGTAACTATGCATAAAATAAAATAAAAACTTGAAATTACCAGAAAACTATCTGCAAGACCTTTGAATGTATCCGCGTGCGTCTACATTATCTGACTAGGGTACCCAGTGATGACTGAATTTCATCTTGCATTAGAAAAGAGAAGTTTTCAGCTAAATCCATTAAAATTAACATTTCATTTGTCTTCAAACTTTCTTTTTTCTGTTTTAAAGATCCAGTTTGCTGTTTAGAAATAAATAAGTGAGGTATTAAAACTTTCAATTTTTATACAAAAAGATCAATAAATTCGCTTAAAGGTAGGATCCAAGTTTGAAAATAACTGCAATCAGTCCTTACCCATTGTGAAAACTTAACTTCATCCTCCTCTTTGAAAAAGTACTTGTCAAAATCCACAAATATATTTCTCATATATTCTTCCACTTTGTCAGAATTTAAACACAAGGGCATTTTCACAACATGCAATCTCTACTTTCTCTGGTGCAAATCATTAATTCAGTAAAATCATTCATCTTCGATTTTTTAAAATTCATAGCACTAAGTAGAAGAGTGTGTTTGTTTGTGCAATCCATCAAAGTCCCAGACTGAATGTGTGCCTGGCTGATCAACTGTGGCACACCATTTAGGACGTAATTTGCCGAATTTAGAAAATCCTACTTTATGATTAGGGAACTTTTCTTTATAAGCTGTGTATAGTTCCTAAAGGTTGCACAATATTAGACATTTTTACTCACAAACTTTCCTTTGCATGCTAACTTTGTCCTTAGTACCTGGCATACATCTGCTATTCTCATCATCTTGATAAAATTTAATAACATTCTCAACTATTTCTGGAGAAATTTTTCTATCATGACAAGGTTCAGGGTACGAAACTATTCCCTTGTCTTTTGTTAACTGATTTGCTTTCCTTGCTATGTACTCGCTAATATTGAATTCTCCTGATATTTTTTTACGTGACCATGACTTTGGGGGGGGGGGTAGTTAGAAGATTGATATATATATCCATTTTATAAAAGTAAAATAGTATATTTTACATTATTGGGGGGCAGTTGCCCCCTCTGCCCCCCCTTTAATCCGCCCTTGGCCTCCGCAAGGGGGCTCCAGACTGAATTCTCGGAGGGGGCCATCGAACTTTTTACTTAGGTCTATAAATTGTTCAAAATGCAAATTGAACGTGTGAAATCGTGAAGTATGCGAATCTAAAGTTGTAAAGCAAAATTTCGGAGGGGGCCATGGCCCCTATGGCCCCCTCACTGGAGCCGCCCTTGGGCCTCCGGTGTTTCTTTCTTTGATCGCAGTATTTTGTATAAAGTTTGATAGTACTTTTAGGCAGAAGAAAATCTGGTTGTAACTAAGCTTTACATAAAATTAGATAAATTTTAGCATTTTCTATGAAATTCAATAACCAAATGTAAATATGGTTAACATAACAGTCAATAAAATTATTTTATAAGTATTGAAACAAATCTGCATACAAATAATTTACATAAAAAACATTTTAGGAGAATAACTTTTACCAGAGCTATACTCAGTGGTAAAATGATTTGTTAAATGTACAATAATACAATAAGCAGTCTGAACTACCAGTTGTTTTGATTCTGTTTAGTCAAAACAAAACTTCCCGATTTGATTTTGATTACCAACTTGTCTCCAAGCAGCTGCAAATTTTGTTTTCTTTCTTTTTTGCAGTTAGTTTTTCACTAAGTTTTATAGCAGATATTAAAATTATAGTAAAAATTAAGCATAATAAAACTTATTTTTAGAGCAGGAACTGTATAATATTTGTTAAAAGAAAGAAAAGGCAAACACGATTAAATATATAAAGCAGAAGTACTTGTGCATTTCTTCATAACTATGAAGATTTCATCTTATGTAGACCAGGACTGAAGCTTAAAGTTTCAATGAAATCATTTAAGAATTGTTCCAAGTTCATAAAAAATCTGGATGAGGTGACAAATACCCAGATTAGTTTACAGCTTCTGATAATAGTATTTTTTAATTTCATTGTGTGTGAGAAAAAAGACAGTAGTAAATCTAGTAAAAATAGTAACTTCCTAAAATCCACCAAATGAGGCAATTATTCAAATGTAACTATAAAAAGAAATTTAATGTCATACACTAGTTGTCTCAAAAGTGAGTTTTATTTATCAATTAAGTAATTTTTCAAAGTTGTTCTTATGTTTGTCTAAAAGTACTCTGTATTGTATTTAATTCAAATTTACATATATAAGAGGTGGATAAGGCATCACTTCTTTAGATGATATGAAAGGGTGACCTTATGATTTTTTTATCTTTTAATATTTTTTTTAAATTTAAGATAGTTTTTCAATTTGAAACTGATATTACCATTTCTAATTCAAGCATTTCTTGTAAAATTGGCAGAAAATATATGAGTGCACAAAAATTACAAAAGGGAGTTTTATTCATCAATTAAGTACTTTTTCAAAAGTGATAGTGTGTGGGGGGGTAAGTTAAATACTCACTATTTTTTTTTACATATTTTAATAGGAAATTTTATGCTCTTCCTAATGACACTAAAACCAAAACTGTCAAATTAGTCAGAAAAAAATTATAGGGGGGTTAGTTGTTCCATGTTTTAAATTTCTGATAACTCATTTTCTAACTTCAAAAATTAATAATAATTATTTATATTAATTAAATTGTATTTTATAAGATATATTGTGAATCTGTATCATATTCTGTATAAGTATAGTGAATTTCAAATATTTATCTTGATAATTATTGAAACAATAGCAAATTGTAATCGAGTCTGCCATTCTGGTTTGAAAGTGTCTCGGAAAAATCTATTGAATGAGACAAAAATTCAAAGAGCTATAAAAAGCAAAATAATGTAAATATTCCAAAAATAAAAAATGTGGGTTCTTATATTTGTCTGAAGATGCCATGTACCAAGTTTCATCCAAATCTGAGAAGGTGGGATGGACACCTGGATGATTTGGCATGGAATGACCCAAAAGTTGTTTGCACATTCTTTCAGAATTTTACTGATTTTTTAATTAAATCCTTAACATGATCAGGGTTCCCGCTAGAGTGCGAGACTGCGAGAATCTCGCATAAATTTCTTAAATCTCGCACTGCAAAATATTCGCCACCTGCGTGAGATTCTCGCACGCTGTTTGAAAGTTTAAAAATGCCAGTTTACAAATACAAAAATTTATTTTTACTCTACTACTGTTGAATAACCAGCGTGCTGTGGCCGCAATGAAGCGTCTCCCCCCTTTTCTCTCGAGTTTCTGTTCAGAGATAACATCGAAATGCAGAGGGGGAATATTAATTAATGCTATGGGCGCTGAGCTGATGTGTTGATTTTTCTCCTCCTGCTTGCCAGCTGTAAAATGTTTTGTTTTTGTATGTGTGTCCATCGTATATGAGATTTGAGAGCATTTCCTCTGTTTGTCTTTTTATATACCACCACGATTCATGGAATTATTGATAACCTGTGGCAGTTTGAAATTTGGAACCCCCCCCCCCCCCCTCCCCTTCCGTTCAAAGTTTAGTTGTCGTTCACAGTAAGAGTTAATCAATCTTAAGAAGACACCCCCCCCCCCCCAAAAAAAAAAGACGCTGAAATTTTCCGGTTAAATGCCGGATAATCTAGCTTATACTCTAGTAAGAATTTAAACTTAACTATATCTGTTTTAACTTTGTCACGCATATTTGTATCTTACCAACTTTGTAGTATAATAAATTTAATATTTATATAAATATTAAGTTATTTTATATAATTTTATTATACTAGATAAAATATTATAGTTAACAATTCTTTTGCTTAGTTAAACTAGATGTGATTCTTTGAATAAATTTGAATATTCATTAACTTTGAATATCCCTTAACAATTCAAGTGCAAATTTAAGCAATCTTATTAGAATAGCTGATGGAAATATCAATTTAGAAAGTTTTCCATATGATCAAGCTGTAAAATTTTTTAATGAACGGAAAAATCGGTGTTATTGAAATTGTACTATAAATAAATAAAATGATGTTAAACAATATTTATGTTCTCACTTAACTTTCAGAAATCTCACTCAAAATTTTTGGATGGGTGAGAAATCTCCCCCAATTTTTTTTTTCTAATGGGAACCCTGATGATAAATAGGGCAATTCCTCTGTAAGGTCAACCAGGTGACCAAAATTTTAAAATAGATATTTTTAAGAGATTTTGAAAAATCTTGTAAATTTGTTTCCTTTAGTATAAGTAAAATATTTTATGCTGAATACATCTAACACATAATTGGTAGTTTGTTTTTATTTTAAAGTGTTTTATTTAATTTTGTACGTAAAAGAAAAATAGGTACTTACGTATTATCCCAGCGGTCTGCCAAGATGAGCAATATTTTGCCAAGATAAATCCCGGGCACAAGAAATTATTGATGGTTTTGAATACGATTGGCAACAGTTTGGCAACTCATTTGACGAAAAAATAGTTTGGTGGAAATGACCGCCGGGATAATACATAAGCACCGAAAAATATATTGAGATCTATAGTTGAAAGTACATGTAAAAAATAGAAACTAACGGTGTCAGATGTAAAAAAAAAAATAACATGACACTTTATGGTCTATGACAGTTTTAGGGACATTCATCCATTTCAAGTACAATACCGTCCTACCCTATAGTTAGGTAATAGTCCGACCACGGTCACGTGCCTTCCTCAAGAATTATGCCAAAAGTCGCCAAGCTTGGCGACTTTTGTAGGTGTGTATGTATTGTACTCTCAAATCTCAAAAACTAATAGTCGTAGAATGTTGAAATTTTATATATAAGATTGTTGTAACATCTACTTACACATACCGATTTTTGGTTCCAATCTGCTGGAGAGTTTATTGACAGGACCACCCAAAAGAATTTCAATACATTAATGTCTATGGACATCTTCAATATATTACATCTGTTGTCAGTCATTGTTTGGTCCATGCCCAAAATATCGCCAAATTTGGCAGTAATCAGTCATTTGGTTCAGGACCAAAATATCGCCATTTGTCTTCGTTCTTGCCGAGTTTTGGCGAAATATCAAGAAATTTGGCAATAGTCAGTCATTGTTCGGTCCATACCCAAAACCTCGCCATTGGTCATTGACCTTGCCGAGTTTTGTCGAAATATGACCAAATTTGGTGCCAAAAATTATTTCTCATAACTCTAAAACTTTTAACCATAGAATGTTGAAATTTTGTTTTTGTGCATTTCTTTTTCAATTCCCATTATTAGTTCACACTCTCACTATACCGGGTGATTCAAAATAGATGTTAAGGCGATTATTTTTTAAACCGTAAGTGATCAAAACATACTTCGAATTAGAAAAGCTGTACCTGTTAATTCCGCACATTTGAACACATTTAACTGCTTTTCCAACAATGGGATATTTATTCATTTTTTATCAACTCATAGTGGGTCCCCTAAAGTGAAGATTTTTTCACCTGATCCCACCAGACTCCAACACAGTAGGTAAAGTGACGTAAGTCATCATTTTCAAAATTAATTTTTTCACTATTTCACTTAGAGACACAGGATTTGTTTTAGTCATTTTCTTAGGCAAACAGCAACATTCTTCTCAATATAAAGGTTAGGAAAGAAGGGACTGTATAAAAATTGAGTTTCGCATTTTAATATATATACAGCCCCCAAGCAAAAAGAAATGCATTATCTGAAAGCTATTCTTAATTGGACAAACTTTTGTAATTGGAAGTTTGTTTTGATCACTTATGGTTAAAAAAATAATCGCCTTAACATCTATTTTGAATCACCCAGTATATATATTTATATATCTTATCATGTAGAATGGCAGTTTCTACGAGTGACGCAGCCAGCCCAACCAACCAACCGTAAAACTTCGCGGCACTTATATATACAGCTAACTTTTCTATTTTCAAAAGTGTCTCATCTGGATCTCGGAATCCACTCTAACGAATTTTTTGCAATTAATATATGATTTTAATCGGTGCCAAATTCGATGAGTGACGTCGCCGGTTAAGCTATGAAAACTCGTTTTTTTTATTTAATCCAGTTAAAAGAGGGAACTATTTAACCCGCATAAGGAAATACGGAAAATGATCTTGTTTCAACGGCGGTAAACAAGGCAGGGAGTAGGAATACAGTGCTGTAAATCCGTGACAAGATTTGTACAAGTTACTTTATATTCTAAACAGGGTTGGCTTTTTACCGGTAAAAACTGGTTTTTTACCAGGGCACTGGTAAAAACTAGGTTTTTTACCCGGTAAAAACCTGGGAAAAAAGGGTAAAAAACCTTATGATACAATAAAACCTCCCTGAGTCATGAATTGTATATTAATGCTATTTATAAAACTGTGTTTTCCATATAATTGACGTGGAATATATCATTATCAGGACATCCTGATGATGCAAACTACATTATGTGATTGTGCAAACTACATTATGTAATAATCATTTTTAATGAAAACCAAAATGCTTACAAATATTAAGTTAAGTGTAATAAAAGTATATTTACAATTTTTTCCTTTTAATAGTAAAATTTTATTAAACTAGCCTGCATATACATAATTGTAATAAATATTGTAATGTGCCTTCTCATAATAATAGTTTTTAATAAGTTTAATAATGATAAATGTACATTATCTATAAATTTGAATTTCTTGCAAGATGAAAACATGGATGAAAGTTTTCTGTGTTTATTATATTCCTTAAAATGAACTATTTTCGTATAGCATTCTTTTACTTACCAAATCAGACACTGAATTAGGTGAATATTGTTATATAGAAATGGAAATAGTGATATTAAATGTCCTGAACTTTTATCCCTGAGAAAATGAAAAAATAGCAGATAAATCTTCATTGGTTGCTTGTGGATTAAGGCCGATGGACTGCACTAGGATCCTAATCCTATTGGGGAATACCTTCCTATTCCTAAGGGATCCTAGCCAGTATTTATGTGTGATTTCTGGAAAAAAAAATCCACAGAAAACTCCGAACAGCTAGATCAACAGGCAAGACCGGGATATGAACCTGGCACCTCCCACCATCCAGTTTCGAGAGCAGAACCTCTCAGCCATTGGCGGAGAGATAAATCTTCAAAAAAGTGACAAAAAATAGTCAAACTAATACGTTTTTCTCAAACGTTGTAAAAACCCTGGTAAAAACATGTTTTTCCAAAGACGGTAAAAACCGGTAAATACCACCAGACGGTAAATACCGTCCAACCCTGATTCTAAACCAGTTTGCTCGTAGACAGCTGGTGCGAAGCGCTTCCGCGTTCTGTCCAGAAAACTTAGGTTCTGTACCCGATGTAGCACTTTTGCGAGATGAGCTTTATGTTACTGTCATTTTTGTTTTATTTCATTTAAAAAAATAATAACAGATTATTATATACTTTACTTATTTTTTCTGTAATTTATTTTGCTATAATTAATAATTAAAAATAGTTAAGACTTTGAATTAAAAAATAATTAATTTAAGTATTTTTTGGTAAAACTCCTTCCTAACTTTTTCTTTAAGTATTTCGTTTCCCTAGTATTTTGATAGCTATTTCTAATTAAATTAAGTCTTTATTTTTCTAATATTATTAATTCTATTTGGAAAATTCAATATGTAATTAATATTTCAATGACATTTTTTTTTCTCTTCAGAAACCTCACATAATTAATTAATAATAATTATTTAGTATTCAAAGGAAAATAAATAGTAGTTTTACATACTAACTAGTTTTAATAATAATTCTTTTACTCTTCATGTATATATAAAATTTATTGAAATTATTGAATTATAATTTTAAAACCAATATTTTTTCCAAATCTTAGGTTTTTCTCACTTTTATTTTGTATTCCTTTAATTACCAGATTTAAAATTTTGTTCAATACTTTTCAGATAGAAATTTGATTAATCTAAATTTATACATGCACTATATTTTGTATTAGACATTTGAAGGCCGGAGATGGCATCTAAAACAAGATGTTGTGTCCACCCGAGCCGAGTTGATAAGATACTGAAGATGGTAGATAACTGAAGTATAAATGTCCAAGGTTCTGGTCTACCGGATGGCTGATAATCTAAAAATTCGGAGTTTTGGGCGGTTTTTCTCACGATGTAACGTAAATACGCTTCAGAAGCACTAAGAAAGTCAACCGCGCAAGACCCTTATTCTTAAACTGGTAGTTCATCTAAACGTTCTCTAAAAAAATGAAATTATCAACCAGGGTTCGTGATTTTTTTGATTTAAATCGGATTTTTTTGAAGATGTTTTAAAATTCCTAATATGAATTTATTTTGCATATTATAATAGTATTGACATTTTAAACAATATATATAAAATATATTTTATGCTATTTTAGCTATTATTATAATAATAAGTGCATAATAAGACTTTCACAACTTCTACAAGATATTCAATTGTGTGTGGACTACCAGATGTGTCAATTGTCTTAACTAGATAATTCTCATCTTTTCTTGTGGATACTACAGCACATAATATTGGTTCATTATGAACATTTGACCGTCCATCTATACTAAAGTTAACAATTAGTCTATTTAGGTGTTTGGAACATTTTTCTTTCTCTTGATCATATATACAGGGATGTGCCAGCTGCTCCAATTGCTCCAAATCAATGATGATGCTCCAATCTGCTACAAAAAGATCATTTTTGGACATTTTTGCTCCAAATTCACCAAAAGTGTAATTTGAAATTTTTCCATGTGCTAAAAACGCTTTTAATCTCCCAAATTTGTATAAAAAATTTCATTGCACATTCTAAGCAGTCTAATTTCAATCTTTCATCCATCAATCTTAAAAGAGGAAATTTTTCCTTTGACGTTCCTTTGTAATCTCGAATACTTGAAGAATAAAAATTGGCCTGTATTTTAAATTTAATAATTTTATTTAAGTTGATGAAATTTTTAATTTTTTTAATCTACTGGCAGTAGTTATAAGGTTTAGTAAATATTAGGGTTTTTTTTATTATTTAAAATAGGTATTTAGTATAACACTGTATAAAATAACTGAACTTTTTAATAATTATTTTTTGAAACTTCTGACACACCCTTGTAGAAATAAAATTTGAAATTATATAAAGGAATGTCAAATTGGATGAAAAATCTTTTGTTTGTGAGACTTTAGATTCACCACTTCTAACTAAAACTGGTCATATCGTGGAATTTTTAATTTAAATTGGGGGAAGGAAAAAAAAGAAAGTGTAGATGTGAATATGGTGTGTTTTTATGTAAGAATTGTCAGTGCATTTTTTGTAGTCAGTGTAGTTTTTGTTGCTAAGTGTTTTAAGAACCTCCCTAATTTTCATTTTTCAGATTAGCATTCTTAAATGACTTCTCCCTTCCCTTGAAAAGTAAATTTTGTGTTTCAAAATTGGTATTCTTGTGCTCCATAAGTGACTTTTTTGTGTTCCAAATTGCTCCAGAAATCTGTTTTTCTTGCTCCAAACTGCTCCAAAAATGTGTTTTTTCTTGCTCCGCAAATTGCTCCAAAATTTAATTTCTACTGGCACATGCCTGTATATATTATCAAGTGATGCTGCACCTATTTCTACTTCATTTGGAGTAGTAACCCTGGCCTTAAAGCAGAAATCATCTTTTTAAATTGGCGATGATTAACCTGATGAAAAGCAGAATTGGTGGCATAAATATATATTGCCACTTTCTCATCTAATATTTGCTTTTGAGTTTTAGTGGTCTTTATGGCATAATCATTCATGCTGTTCTTAAGAACACCAACATCATTTTCTATCTCACTGGTTTTTCTTTTCATAGTAGGTTTGGCTGCCTCAGATTTTGTACAAGTTAAATTGTTCTCAATTGTTTCTTGAGGTTGATCACTATTAATATCATTTCTGTCAGAGGAGAAACATTTATCTACATGTGCTTTCATTCTGGCTACTAATCCCATCATAACTTTTTCACAGTTCTTGCATTTGGCTTTAACACCTTTTCCAGAAACTGTCTGCTCTTCATTAAGTACATCCAAATATTATCTTTCTTCCTTTCTGCCATTATCCTTGTACTTTAGCAATAGCTCTCTGAACACGGAATCCTAAACAAGAATGTTCTAAAATCTGAAATAATTCTAGTGTTGCCAATTTTTCTGATCAAATTTCTTTTGTTCTCACACTGTCACACTCAAAAGTCACTCCCCCCCCCCTCCTTACCTTGAAGGATTCCCTAAACCACTGCAGTGCCATCTAATGCTATTATAAGAAATTAATTTCATTTGAGTGTTGAAGATTTTTATTTAGAATACATTCTATCAATACAAAAGTCTCTTTTGAAAAATGATTTTAATCACTGATTTTTTTTAAAAAATCCCTTGATTTAAATCGTGATTTTAATCAAGCTGATTTAAATCAACGAACCCTGTTATCAACTGATAAAAAAACAAACATAGTATGAAGTTAGTTTTCTAAAAAGCGACATAAAACCAATTATAAACAATATTTTGAGTAATTTTCTATTTTATTAATGATTATAGTCATTAATTAATTTAATCAACAATTTGAGATGTATCATTAACTTAGTTAAAAACTTAGTGTATCATAATATAGTTAAAAATTTAACTTAGAGATAGCTTTAAACTGAAAGCAAACATTGCATTAATAGATTACATTGCATTAAAATAATAGAATGAGTAACTAGATTACATTAATTAAGAACGAGATTAAACTAATAATTTTAACGAAACTTAACTTACGGTTATCGTTAAACTGAATGCACATTAATGAATCACAATGCATTAAAACAATAGAACCAATAGTTATATATTGTTGTTGTTATTCTAGAATTACGGCCAATTATAGCTACACGTAGGCTCTAAGCCGAGACGTGGGGTGCCCTCCGTGGGGGTCTTTCTAAGGGGTCCTAACCCGTATTTACGCTGTTTTGGAGGAAACCATGGAAAACTCCGAACGATTAGGTCGGCGGACGCAACTTGGTTTCGAACCAGGCACCTTCCGCCTCCCAGTTCAGAGCGCTATGCGCTCGGCCACTGATGGGGCCCAATAGTTATATAATTATAGTAAAAAAGTTAACTTACGTTTAGCATTAAACCGAATGCAAATTTATGAAATAAAATCAAAGATGGTGGCAGGGATACTAATCTATACTCGACCCAAATTATAAATAGAAAATTACTCAAAAAATTATTGATTATAATCAGTATTATGTCTCTTATTATAAAATTCTAACGAAAATATGTCAATTTTCTGTTACATGTTACAAAAGAACTTGCTGTGACATTTTTAATCAAATACTCTGATACTGCATGAAAACAGGTTTGTATATTTATTTACATAACTTAGTGTCAAGCAAACTTCCGAAATTCGCCCTTGAAACTAATTTATTATCTTTTGACCATACCCTTAAAAAAGTAATGATATCCCCAAGCAAAAACCCTTAACTGGTTAAAAATTTGTGACGCAGCATTTTACTTTATAGCTCTATGAATTTTAAAAATAATGATATCAAATTTTGAGTGACGCCCTGCTGGGAATTTTAAGGATTTGTTTTTAAATTCCATTACAGTTACTTTCGTTTTATTTTCTAAATCAGATTTACGCATTTAAGCAATGCTTTTAATTATGAAATACACTGTCAAATATATCACACTTTCACTGAGTCTATATAATGTATTCAAATGAATTTATTTCAATAATTTAATTTATCTCTTGCGTCACGCTATCCAAAAAGGCAAGTAAAGTTTACGTAAATATTTAGTTAGTGTCATAGTAACCAAACTAAGTGCAATGTATATGAAAATTTTGCTTGCCCTTTTGGATAGCGTGACGCAAAAGATAAATTAAATTATTGAAATAAATTCATTTGAATACATTATATAGACTCAGTGAAAGTGTGATATATTTGACAGTGTATTTCATAATTAAAAGCATTGCTTAAATGCGTAAATCTGCTTTAGAAAATAAAACGAAAGTAACTGTAATGGAATTTAAAAACAAATCCTTAAAATTCCCAGCAGGGCGTCACTCAAAATTTGATATCATTATTTTTAAGACCCATATTTAAAATTCATAGAGCTATAAAGTAAAATGCTGCATCAACAATTTTTAACCAGTTAAGGGTTTTTGCTTGGGGATTCAAATATACAGTCGTTAATAAAATACTGTTTATTCATCCACTCAAATTCAAATAGATTTTTCAAATATTAAT
>JAWZYV010020040.1:0-22293 GCA_038373885.1 Cheiracanthium punctorium | reverse complement strand
CGAATATTCTATTTCCAAACAGCTAGGAGGGGACAGGGATTGTTGTTCGTGACCCCTGACTCCTGAGGGGTCTTTCGTAAGATGAGGACAAGAGGTGTGGTCAAAAGAGTAATAAAACTGTCACAGATTGCTTTCCCCTCGTTTCCACTTTCCAGAGCTTCTCGGAGAGCCATCGTTTCTGATTTCTTCCGAGAGTATAGAGGCCAAAGCACGCTTTGATAGAGGCCTCTTAAGTGCTCCCAGTTTATTGCCAAAGGAAACAGGTTCGGCTGGGTTACCATACAGGTAACCGATGCCTACACATCTTATCTCTTATCGCCTTACTTGGCGCCGCAGGGCGTCTGCCGTACCTGAGCCCAGGTAAGTTGTACTCCCTACCAAAAAGTATTTTCTTTGAGTCAAAGGAACTGGCTGTCCATAATAAATTTTGATCTGAGAGGTGGGGGAGCAAGTTCGACTGTTTTAAGTTTTGATTTGGCAATGCTTTTTTTTAGGTATGTAAATCTTTTGTCTAGGTATGTACTATTTTTATAGAGCAATGTGCTCAACTGGGCATGCTGAAAATATTATTTTTTTAACTGTGATGTATGAGAATAAATGGAGAACTATTCTAATATCAACCATATTAAATGCTTGTCGAGTATGAACAACACACATGCCTAAATCATCATAAAATCTCCAGAGAATGAAAAGTTGTCATAGATGGCACATATCCAAGCAATTTAAAATCTGTATGAAAAATTGTTCATCTTTAGTATGTAACTAATAGAAGGAATTAATCAAATAAGCTACTTACAGCAAAATTCAAAATTACAACAACACATTTTACTTATTTTTTCAGAAAGGGAGGGTGGGGGAAGGCAAGAAAAAATCACAGAATTAAATTACCTACTTTGAAAGTTTTTAATTAGATTTTAACAAGAATTTACTATGTGGAAATGCAAACTATTTACAACAGTATTAATTACTACATGATACACAATATAACCATAACAGATTAGTGAAAAAAATCATTGATTAGAATCATATACTTCTAAATGATAAAGATTAAACGATTTAATTAATGCAACAAATTATACTAAAAATGAAAGAGAATAAACAGATATTGTTTAAATTGATGATCTAATTACAATAAATTCTAATCGCTAAATGAAAATGTTGATTGACATTTTACACCCATTAAATATAAATTTATAGTTCATCTTTTAAATGTACCTGTATTATTATTAAGCTTGATTTTGAGTAGGAAATGTCAGCATAGCTTTTGTCACTGTCCTTGAGTGAATTATACAAATATTAAAAATTTCGCGAAAATATTAAAGAAATGTTTACATTTTTAATCAATTATACATTTTAAAAATAAAATAATAAAGAGAAAAATCAGGTTGTAATGCAATAAACAAATCTATGGCCAGTAAATCACAACATTCAGAAATTGTTTACACAAGACAGCTACATATTTCGAAAAATTGAAAGCAGAAAAATTCACACAAACTATTCCTTAATAATCTAATAATTATATTTCTTTTAAAAAAGCATTATTTAACCTCCTTTTTTCTGGAATACCATCCATCAGACTACAGAGTACAGACTACAGCGTACCCGTACACCACCACCACCACGTAGCCAACAAAAACGGCCGTTTAAAATGAAAACGCGGGAATTCTTATTTGCACCCCTGTGCGTCATCAATATTGGCGTGTTGGCAGTTTTGGTCGCCAACCACTGGTGTACGGTATTCATCGCCAACACGCCAATATTGATGATGCACAGGGGTGCAAATAAGAATTCCCAAAAGTATTTTCCTGCGCGGTTGACAGTTATCGCCTTCCGCGCTAGTTTCGGGATGCAGGAGATTACTGCGGCGATGTCAGACCCCAACAGATTTATCAAGTCAGTAAACTTGAATTAAGCTTGAAAATTTCAAGCGTGTAAGCTTAATGCAAGCTTGAATCAAGTGTTCTAGTTTACACTTGCCCAGCTTGCATTAAGCTTTACATTTCAAGCTTGACATAGCAAGCTTAATTTCAAGCTTAAAAAATTTTCCAAAAAAAAAAAAATCCTAAATATACGGGGCGCCGGTCGGCGAACTCGAACCACATATTTTACTTTGCCACGCATTTTCCCCTCTACGCAGAAATTTCAATTTAATTAAATCTGTTTCCATTAAGTGTTCGCAGCATGAAGCTGGGAGGAGAAACATCGGCTTGTTATCCAAGTTGGACCAACTACGCAGTATGAGAATTGCCGACGAAACTGCGGCCACCATTGATTGCGCCATCTATTGACGGCAGCGAAAAAAAACATCGATTGCCGGTTTAAAGCTTCTTTAATTGGGATTTTTTCATTTATGCTGAAATTTCATGAAGTATACACTATCATTTGAATAAATAAATATGATAATTAATATACATATATAATAATTTTGTTTCTATATTACTTATAACATTTTACAAACGATGTAACATCGGTTTGATAATTTAATAAATTAATTAATAATTTAAATAAATTCTCTTAAAAACTGCATGCGAACGATATAATAGATCAGTTTTTGACAAATATTTTTGGTAGCAATTAGCTAAAAATTTAAAAATATTTCCTGCGTTCTTTCAGGCTATAAATTCCTCTTATATACCCACTCTTCCACGTTATTTTATTTTATTTTATTTTTGTCTTAAAGTTGGTTTGTTAAAATAAAAAACAAAAACAAATATGGAAAGAGAAAAATATTTAACGCCGTTTTTCAGCACCACCAGAGCCTGGTTATAACCAACAAGGGCCCCAGGAATTGATGAATTTGGGGGGGGGCATCTATGAAATTTGTTTAATTTCATAAAATTTTGATATAAAGAAGGATGTTTCAGAACAAGATTTGAAATTGGGGGGCCCTGGGCAAAGTCCCGATTTGCCCGTATGATAATAAGGACCTGAGTACCACAAAAAATGACATAAAAATCAATGTCTTTTCAGTATCAGTATAATTTTTCAGTACTACAAAAATTTTCATAAAAAAGCATAAAGGGAAAAAAAATATTAATTCAATAAATACACGCATATTCAGTGATTGACTATTTTGCATCAGTTTTGCAAGCTTTCACATATCAGAAAAAATCTAATATTTCATTAATTTTGAAAAATTTTGTATTTAAAAAAAACAAACAAAAAAAAAACAGACTTTGAATTGAAAATATTTGTTTTTGTATAAGTTTTGCAGACTTATGCCAAAAATATCTATTCTGTATTGGTTTTGATAATTTTTGTAAAAAGAAAATTCTATATATTTATCAATTTCGCTGCCATTTGCGTATCTTATATATTATAAAATCCCCTCCCCAATCCTAATTAAAATAATAAACAGAAAAATATTATTCATAAAACTGTTACTATTTTTAAAAAAATGGACAATTTCAAAGTGTTATACTGCTGTTTCAATTTGATTATTGGGCAGTATTTTAAAGTGTTCACATTAGCGTTTTACTACTACTAACATGTACAAAAGTTTTCTATTTGCATAGTGTTACTTTTTATGTTATACATTTATAAGGGGCCATATTAAAGAAATATTACGGTGATGCTGTATACAAAAAAAAATTAAATAAAAAATTAGTCCAATCTCATGTCTAAAAGTCATTTACAAATGTAATTTTATAACTTATCTGTATAGATGCACCCATGGAGGGGGCAATGGGGCTAAAGCCCCCTTCACCTTAAGCTGGAGGATTTAGATCTGAAAAGCTTTGAAAATTGTCACAAATGAATTAAAATATTTTATATTTAAAAAATTGCCTTCAAATGTTCGAAAAGGATGTTGATTTTTAAATAAATATTTTCAGTTAGCGTAACACATGTACTACAATAATTTTTTACAGTAATGTTTAAAATACAGTAATTTTTACTTTCCGAACATGTACCAAGTAGGGAAAGTATTGTAATCATGAAAAAATTCAACTTCAAGATTTTGATGTATTTACACGTTTTGGGGGTCTTCTGAATTCATTTATGCTGTTTTTATGAGATGTATGCATACATGTGTGTGTGTGTATGTGAGTGAACACGATAGCTCCTAAACGGATCATTCGATTGAGCTCAAATTGGACATATATGTTATAAACCACCGTCTCAAGACCGGTATTGATTTTGGTATATATATAGGACTTATAGTTTTTCTACAGGACTACAACAAAGATTTCTTTTACATTATGGCCTATGGGGGGAAATTCTTGAAAGTGCGCTAGTGTTTAAGCGACGCATTCGATTGAGCTTCAATTTTCTATATATGTTAGAATGATTCATCGATTAATATTTATTTAAATGCTTGGTAATTATCTTAATTGTAAGTCTCCGGAAAGTCGAGTGGAGTCACTCCAGATTTTTTTTTTTTTTTGTTATGGTGTCAGTGAAAATATCAGATAATTATTATGACTCTATGACAAGGTACGTTGACAGTGGGCTTGTGTTCTACGAGCACTTGGTATAGAATATTTTGACGTTATAAAGGAGTTATAACTATATTCGAAGCGACTATAACTGATTGCTTTTTTTTCACAAGGTATTTGTAGTTCTAGCCCCCCCCCTAAACTAAAATCCTGGGTGCATCACTGCTTATCTGACTTTCAAGTTTTGAACATTTATCACCAATGCCTGAGAATAAAAATAAATATTAATACAATTAACTGCATGATGATGAAAAAAAAATCAAAACACAAATTTAAAAATTGTTTTTGTGTACAACCCCTCAAATAATAATTTTTGAAATGTTAAATGCCAATAAGCAATATTAACCAGAAGTATTTATTTTTGAAACTTCGTTGTCGCATTAAGAGTTATACAGGAACATAGTTACTACAGGAAGGGAGGATAAATGGAAATATGGATCCACAATTTAAATAAAAGCGGTTAAGCTAGAGAGAAACAGTTTAAGTGGGGCTTGTCCAGTCCTTACACACAAATCTGCTTATTCATATGAATATGCATTAGGACCTCTTGTCCTCCGACCAAGGCACCGCCCCATACTAGGCAGACCACCCATGCATAGTGTTGCCATTAACACACATACAAACATACTTTATAAGCTATGTACATTGTTTTTCTTGTCAAGGTTAAAAACTCACCATATATATATATATATATATATATATATATATATATAAAAACAAAATATACAAACCAACTTGATTTCCATTAAACTTGACCAACAGCTTGCCAGCAATTCCTTGTCCAACTTCAAAAGCAATTCTAGAAACAGACCCTATTTGCCCACACAAACTACACTATAGCAATGATTCTGCTAAACATTCTTCATCTTATTTTATTAGCCGGAAAAATGCAAGTCCATATGCTGTTTTCAAATGCACAACAGCACTGAACAAGCACTCATCAGGCTTTATCTGTAAAGAAAACAGAAAAGAATACATCTATAAAAATTTTAATCAAAAATATACCTTTTGAATAAATAAGAATAGCATACAAACCAACTTGTTTTCTGTTAAACATAATCTGTTGGTTATCAGTAAGTCCATGGCCAATTTCAGAATCAAACTCCACTCTTCATCCTATTTTATTAGCTGGAAAAATGCAACTCCATATGATGCTATCAAATACACAGCAGCATTGAACAAGCATTCATCTAACATCATCATTACAGAAAACAGAAAGGAATGTCATTTATTCAAAATTTGATCAAGAATATATCTTTCGAATAAGTGAGTATAGCATAAAGTTTTTCAAAAATTAATGGATAATGCAAGAACATTAAAATAAAAAACAAAAGTTATCAGCAAATATAATAGTTTATTGTTAAAATGTACAAAATATAAAAAACCTGTTTAGAATTAGTATTTCTGAAATAATAAAGGATACAGGTATTTACCTAGAGAAGCACCTTTCATTTTAGTTACTCCTTCTGGCTGAATGAACCTCTGATTGTCCTAAAAACACAAAAATATTCCATTAAAGATTAAAAACAAGACTTTAAAAAAATAAATAAATTTTTATGTTATTTTTCTCTTGGTTATAGATAACCCATGCAGGTTAAAACAAAATCATGCAGTGAGAAATTAGGCACACATTGACAAGCACTTTTAAGCTGAAAACAGATTATAAAAAAAAGTTATTAATTTTCTCTTGGCTACAATGAAACTAAGCAGATTAAGACAAAGAAATCATGCACTTTTAAGCTGAAAATAGATTACAAAATAAAATTATCAATTTTCCCTTGGTTATAATAAAACTATGCAGATTAAAATGCAGAAATCAAG
This sequence comes from Cheiracanthium punctorium, assembly GCA_038373885.1. Lineage (NCBI taxonomy): Eukaryota > Metazoa > Arthropoda > Arachnida > Araneae > Cheiracanthiidae > Cheiracanthium > Cheiracanthium punctorium. Next base: position 16,036 of record JAWZYV010020040.1, on the reverse strand, counting down.
CATTGACAAAGCATGAAACATAAAGGTAACTCTTTCTTTTGAGGTGGAGGAGACAAAATAAATAAATAAAATCAAGCAACTAATTTTGTTGAGGCTTAAAACCCACTATGTAAAACCACATATTTTAATAAAAAATTTATCAGTAATTTTCCTATATTTATGATTGTAACCAGAATGAAACATACCGACCACTATGATATATATATTTTTAAGAATTTATACAAGGGAACAAAAAGAAAACTAAAATATTAGAAGCAAAAAAAAATCAAGTATTTTAAATAACATTTAATAAAATATTAATTGATAGGCCAATGCAACCATGCAGATTAGGCATGCAAACATGCTGATTTATGGGATTAAGATGAAATTTTAATAGATACAAATTAGACAGCTCATGCATTTACTCCTAGCTTAAAAAATACAATTCTACCCATACCCCTAAATTACTAAATGATTAAATTTTAGATAATTTTCTTAATTTTTTTGTTTTATTATTACTGTTTTCGTTTTTATTAGATTGTCTGCAAACAAAATGCATTCGAAAAACCAAATAAAATGAAATAATTTTTTTTGTAATAATTTGTTGGTGTTCTTCACATCCAACTAAAACTACAGGTGGCCCCTCATTGATTTCTTCTACAATACTGTAGAACAGCTCACTGTTTATTTGATTTTCATTAATTTTTTTTAAAATAGCAGCTTCTAAGGAACTAATCAACAAAATGACTCGTTCTGTTGGAATTAGAAGACTGCCTTTGCTTTTTAGGGCAATAAACTTGTGGCTATCATTGTGCTCGTTCACAGTGCTAGTAGTAAGATGCTGTAGGCAATAGTTGCATTTAGTGAATTTGTTTGTCCTGACAACATACCCCGTCACATACAAAATTATGAAATCAGATGATGTGATCAGACTATAATTGTGATCTTGGAATATTTCCACTGCTGCTGGCAACACTTCATCTGTAATGCCCTGATCTATTACATCATCAAGTATAGTGCTCCATTTTTCTTTTCTTTTCACATCATCTGGCTCAAAATCGCCAACATCAAGCAATGCCTTCAGCATTTCAGAACCGCCAACAGATGAACCTCTTGGTGGTTTTACCAGAGAGTATGTGGTGAGGAGCCGATATAATTGAATAAATGTAAACGAATCAGGATGATCGTTTGCACCACAAGCACTGCGCATCATACTGAAAAATCTCTGCAAATTCAAAAAAGAATTAAATGACTACAATAATTAATAGCAAGTTCTAAAATTAAGAAACAAAATTTTAATGATTTTTCATATTTAAAGCATTGTTTTAAAGAACTCATGTCGGGCAGTTATAATTACCTCTAATGAATCTTGATTTAATTTCGATGTCATAAGATATGGAAATCCACATTCTTCCACCAAGTATAAACAGATTTCTTTTGTTGCTTGGAGAGTTACTTTAAGCCCAAAACATGTGGAGTCAGACATAAATTTGTAATCTCTCTCCTTAGCGAACTTCTCCCATTCAATTACAAACTCTAGGAGCTTTTGAATCGCCTGAAATGTAGCACACATTGTTTCATTGAATATTAAAATAATTTAAACATAAAAATAAGGAAACATATAAATTTAGCTATTTAAGAGAGAAAGAAGATACATAATAACTACCATTTCTTCAGAAGAATTTGGCTGCAATGCATTATAAGATGCTCGGGAGTTCATGGCTTCAATTCCATCATGAATTTTATTAATGATCGAAATGCATGGATCACAATTTTCCAAAGCAAGATGCTCATCTTTATATAACTGCATAGCAGCACTTACAGTGGTACTAAAAAGCTAAAAATAATAATAACAAATATTTTAACAAAATTATACAATGTAAATTCATTATTAATAATAACATTAAAAGAAAGTAAACCTGAAATGCCATGCGAACATTCATCTTCTGATAATATTTTGGATATACTGTATCCATTGTCAATTTTGGGCAAGCTTTCAAGTTGAATCCCTTTGGACTATCCATATCTATTACAGCTTCCCAAAACTTTGTATCAATGAGGCCTTCATGAGTCTGTGAAGAAAAGAAAAGAAAGAAAGATTAATATTTAATTTATGAAATAATTTAACATAATTTCTCATAAAATAGAAAAAAATTAAAATGTACCATCATTTGCTTATTTGAAGCTATACAATTTCTCACATTCTTAATTAAGTGAGGGAAGTCTGATATAAACCAGAGCTTCCGCCTCTCATCAACAATGTGAGCACAGCTTATACTCTGGTCATTAATGCCAAAATGACTCCACATATTCCTGTTCCAGCTGGCTCCATCGCTAACAATGGCATCAACAAAAAAGCCAGCCTTCTCCACGAGAATCACACATTCAATAACCAGTTGATGCAAAACTTTGCCAGCTGCAGCTCCCCTACTTAAAAAACAGGCCAAAGCTTGGACCCATTTACCCTCGAATGGCTGGAACAGGAACACAAGAGCATGGTCACCAACTCTGTCCTTCTGGCTATTTGGTGTAAACTTGCCAAGATCGACAAAACCTTGAATTTTCAGAGTTTTTTTGTCAAAATTCAAGGCCTCAGCAAGTTTCATCTCGTCAACCATAATAACACCTGAAAATATATATATATATAAAAAAAACCAAATTAATGATGAAAAAATTAATACAAGCACAGTAATAGAAATCTAAATCATGCCTAATACCTCTTCGTTCTGAAACTTCCATGTGATTAGCTTTTCTCTGAAGACAGGTAAAAATTCTATCTTGGAAGCCATACATACCCTTGATATTTTGGATGTATTTTAGAAGCGTATTGGGCGCAGGCAATGTTAATATGTTATTCTGCCTCAGATGATCATATGCTTTTTTGCTCTTAATTCTAAGAAGCAAACATTCATAAACCCAATCCAGTGAGTATCTCATTGATTTCTTGTTCTTTAGATTTGCAGCTGTCACGCAAGTTTGAATAGCAATCTGTTGTTGAGCTGGTAACATGCTGATAGCAGACTGCAAAACTTCTTTTTCAACATTTTTGCATTGCATTAATGCCTCTTTAATTTCACTTTTTAGCAGAGTAACCTACAAAAATGTAAAATGTTAGCCTAAGAAATAATGTATGAATAAGCCAATTCTAACACAAGTATTACCTTCTTTTGCAAGCGTTGATTCTTTCGCAAAATATACTTCCTCTGCAAGGCGAGTTTTATTTTTTTCTTCGATAGTTCTATCAGTCTCCTTTTATCTTTGCTCATTAAATCCGCCTCTCGTGATTGTACACAGATTCCACAAAGATCTCCAGATTGTACATTTGCCACATATCCTAAACATTTGCCTAACAACCTATTAATGAACACAAAAACAACTGACATTATATTCAATTTAACTGATAAAATTTAGACAAAGAAACAAAGTATGACCAATGCAAACATACAAATATTTTTAAAACGTAAATAGTCAAAATAAAATAACTCTTATATTAAAATTGCAATCTTACGGAGTTTGAATATCTTTGCAAATAATTACTTCATCAATATTTTGCAACAACACTGAAATTTTTTCAAAACTATCCAAAGCATTTTTCATGATAGGCAGGCTTATCTCTTTATTTCTTAAGAAAGCCTAAAGTATAGTAACAAAATATTTTTAACATAAATAAAAATCTTCATTACAGTTACTGAAAATTAAAAGGTTAAAATGTTACTGAAAAGTATGAAAAAATTGTATGAAGGATAATTATCAATTTGACAAAACACAATAAGAATTAAATTAGCAAACAATAAAATTAGAATATTTTTTTTTAATACTTACTTTAACTGATAAATCTTGACTAATAACAACATGACGCTCACAATGTAATGTCTCATCTAATTTTCCAAATATAATGCGATTATCTTCACATGCTATCCACCAATTAATTGGCTTGACAATTACAGAGATGTTACTAGAGCTGAAGCAAACCGCATGTATTCGGTACTAAGATACGGATAATCACTCAGACTCGAAGTAACGAATTGTTACTTTTCGGTTGATATCGTTACTACTCGATCCGAAGATGTTTCGGATCGAGCAGCTTCGAACTTCGAATACAGACTGCCAGGCGAGGCGAACTAGAGGGGAAACGGGTTCCAGTAATCGAGTACTAATATCTTCTGTTATTTGTTACTGGGGTTACTGGATATCGGATCGCGGTTTCAAGGGGGAAAATGACTTTCCAGTTTGCATTTCGGATCGACCAGGTTCGAACTTCGAATACAAGACTGCGGGAGGGAGAAAATGAATTTCGGTATTTGAGTAATAGTATGTTCCGTTCCGTTACTAGATACCGGAAGTATTATGGATTCTCGCTGTTGGGAGGGAAAAATCAGTTTCGGTATTTGAGTAGTAGTATGTTCTGGTTGCAATTCGTTTGTGCCGCGCCGAATGGTATCGTTTTGATGAGGTTTGGAAGAATCCGTATGTTTCGTTACAGTTATGGAGATGGAATAGTATCTGCTGCTCTATTGATATGGGTCGTACAATGGGGGGATACGATCCGGTGTATAGTATGTTATTATGCGCAGTTGAACTCTTTTTATGCGGGGGGGGGAAGGGGGTGTTCTTATAATTGTAGAGGAGCAATACATATAAGAGAAGCATGTTAGTAAGGGGTGCTAATTTCGGGCTTTCTAACATTTTAGTACTAAATAGTGGTGCAATCAGAATTCTTTCTTTCAGGGTGGTTCCGAAGCAGGATTGCGAACTTAACTTTTTCTTTTTTTTTAGCTAGAATCGAAATGAGTAATAAATAACAAATTATTTAAATACACCTTTTAAAAAAATATTTTTATAAAGTAAACGAATTCACACATTTTTATTATTTAAAATATTATTTGGAACTAAAAAAAATATTTAGCATGGAAACCTAAACACATTTTTTAAGTAATTGTTTAAAAAATATATAAAAAATTGGGAGCGACCCGGGATTTCTATGCCCACTCCTGCGTAAGCCACTGGTATTAAAATATTTCAATAAAGTTCAGTATGTTTCTAAAATGTCGGTGTTTAGGGGGCCATCTGCCTTATTTTATGGTACATTTTATTCCATGAACTCATGGAATACGCATAATCCGGTGCAACCATTCTTTCTGTATGAAAGGAGTGATAATTTTTGTTTAAAGAATGCTCTCATATATGCACCCACATAAGGGGCTAACCCCTTTCATCCCAAAAGTGCAGAAATAGAACTGGAAATATCTTAAAAATAGATAATTCTCACTGAATTAAACAATTTTAAATTAAAATATGGTAATTTTTAATTTACTTCGAAAATGATCCAGCAAAAGAAGTTTTTGATATGAAATAAGAACTCACAAATAATAAAGATATTATGCTTGTAGAAACGCAAAGTAGTTGATATCATACTGAGATCCCCTGCCCTGTGAATTTTATATATGTGGCCCAATCCCTGGATCTCAGTATTCGAGAACCCGCAACCCAGAAAAAACACGAGTCACAAGCTTTCCTTTACACTTTTTATGATAAGAATGAACAGGTTAAACCAGCATTCAGAATTAAAAAAAGGGGGGGGTTGAGAAAAGAAAAGAATGGCATATGTCTTTGGAAGATTTCTATGTGCACTCAGTAATTCGGATAATTTAGCATTGTATAAAACCATAAATGTGTATAAAAACAATCTGTAAATCAGAGAAAATAAGCTCTAAATACATCTTTGTACAACTTCGCTAAAAAAAATTCTTTTTGGTTAGGTTTTGCTATGGGTTTATGTATGGGCGGCATATACCCATAACAACACTGTCCCGGATGTGTTGTTATGGGGCACTATATAACACCCTATTACCCATTCTATTAGTAGTAACGAAAGTAACGCGTAACGAATACTTAGTAACAAATATCGAACATCTAAGTAACAAATACATACGGATACTCATTTTGTCGTTACTTTTACAGCACTAGATGTTACCCTTTAAGTCTAAAAAACTGAAGGGTGGTTGACAATTTACCATCACATCATCATTATCTGCACTTAGATGTATTTTTTTTGCAGAGCTTCGTGGAGTTGGAGCTTTCCTTTTTCTAATTTTGGGTGACAGGTATTTTGGTAAATTCGGAAATATTGTAGGAACCGAGCCTGGTTTCAGTAGGAACCTTTCTCTTTCTATTCGATGAATTGTACCATCAGGCAATTTAGTTTCAAAATGTCGCAAGACACACTCATCTTCAAAATGGATCTCGCATATTCTGTCATCAGAAGATAAAACTTTATCTTTTCTAGGGACAGCTCTTTGCCATGCTCCTAAAAGCTCAGCATCCTACGAAAATAAAAATATAACAGCTATAGTAATAACCTGAGATCAAATAATAATTATTAATCAAGGTTATCCCCAGACCTTTCTCGCCAGCTCATTGCCCGACAAGTTTTACCGACTGCCTAGCAGAAAATTCTGAATATCGTTTTGAATGTTTAATTTGATAGAATCGCACATTGCAGCTTTATAATGGCATCTGGCTAAAATTTCTGGGGAGATCAGTATTCATTAATTTAAAATGTGGCTATTAAAGATTAATTTAATTCAGTTTTAATAGAAATCTTTTTTTTTTTTTTTCCCTGAAGCAAAACAAAGTCATTGGTACACTAGTGTTATAACTTAAATTATTCAGTGATTAGATAATAATGTAAGAATTGTTTTGAAAATAGAAGATATATACCTTTAAAAAAGATTTTTTTTTTCTTTTTTCAATCCTTCGACTAAACACAAAAGGGATAGTCTCGTGTTTTATTCTTTTATATTTCTGCCAAATTTGTAAACGAGAAATTATACTAATTCAAACGTATACTTTTAAATCTTCATTAAAAATTATATTAACATTTAAGGAAAAGTAAATAAATAGATGCATAAACTAATTCGTAGTAAAGCTTTATATTTTGGTAGAGAAGATAGAAAATGGGACAGAAGTAAATACAATAGAAAAATGTAGATTCTTATTATTAATTTCTTTTGCATTTTAACATGTACTTTATAAACACCAAACAAAGCAAGCGGTAAAAATATAAGTCCAACATTTTTACAGTTATTATAATTAAAAAGAGAGTTCAGGTTCAGATGTGGATGCAAATCACAGTTCTTATTCCCAAAAATAAATGACACAATCAGCTTTGGAAGTATTAAAATAATAATAATAAATCAATGTATAACATATGCAAGAGAAAAACAGCTGAATCTTTGCTACTGATTTTTTTCTATGGAATGTTCCTGAACAAAATTTTAAGCTAATTTCAATAATATATATTTATATGCATACATATATTACATTTCAGAAAATCACATTTTTCAGACACAATTAGAAGTAACATTTAATAAGAAATCAATCACAGATTTTTTTACCCCAATATGTGTGTGTTGCATAGCAGTACACTATTTTTTAAACTTCCTAGATCATTGTTAAAGGTGTTTCCTATAAAGGATCCCCTCCCCAAGAAATAACATGCAGAAATTTTGTCAATGGCACAGAGAAATAAATAGTTTGTGCACAAAAAAGAAAATTAAAAATACTTTGAGCTCTTACTGTATAATTACTTGAAACATTATCACCAATTCAAAGCATAATGTAAACGAGCACTACAGGTTTTCAAAGGAAAATGATACTGAACTAGTGCTCAAATTTTAGCATGATGCGCCTAGTTAAATAATTAATATAAAGCTATTGAAAACCAAATCATTTTCAAAATTAGGTATACGATTTATTTATTACACTTCATATCAATTACAAAAACTAGTAGGTCAGAAATGATCTTTGCCAGTGTCCACATTTGTTTTTGTTTACGGTTTCGACACCGGTCTTGGAACAACTAATATAAGGAACTATATTCCAAAAAATGTACCCCAGGAAATTAAACATACAATATATCTGCAGCTGAATTACGAACAATAATGTAAATAAATTTTAAAACACAACTCAGGTCATCAATATTACATAATAATAATTATTAATCATTAAAATGTTCTGCTTACGTTTAGAGCTTTAAATAACGTTGGATTTTTCTTCCCGAGCGATACATTTCTTTTCCTAGCTTCGGGATATCCACTGTCACATCCAGGTGCAAAGCAGTGACTCGCTCCACCCATATTCTATCAAAATAATTTATTTAATAAAAAAAATATAGCTCGTTCACAATCAAACCAATGCTAAATCCCTATAGGAGCTGTGCGCTGCGCCCCCTGCCGGTGAAAATGGATCCTGGTCCGTTTTCCCGCCTGATCGCCCAGTCCCGATGAGTCTCCTTAGAGCTTCATGGTTCGCAGCTGGAATAGAACCCGGGACCTTTGGGATGGCAGTCGAGCGCGCTATCGATTCAGCTACCAAGCCTCGTGCAGCTATGACTAAAGTTTGAAGTGACTTATCACGCTGTTTTCTGGCCAGATTGATAAGTGGGCGATGTGTTATTTGTTTCTTTTATTTTTCCATGGGATGCATCAAAATTAAAATAATGTTATGTGTGATTTAGAGACTCTACTAATAGGGAAATAAACATAATATAAACTTAACAGCAGCACACGTTTTAAAACTTTCAAAATCGAGACAAACGGCTGATTTTGAAATCAATTTCGTAGTATAATTGTATTTTATTTTGAAGAATTTCCATATTTGGAAATATATATATATATATATATTTTTAATTCTATGGTCAAGTACATTTATGACTGATTAATTATTTTGTGGAGGCCGGATTACGCTTCATTCTACCACCCATAAAGTGAAGTATATTAACTAACTAAATTGTGTTAATTATATTAAAATTTATTTTTAGGGCTAATTAATTAGTTAATGTTAATTAGATGTAAATAAAACTAAAACTCCCCTCGTGTTACACTTCAGAGGGGCTTATCCCTGTCATTCTTTCCCGTTAGAGTTTTCAATATCCATTCTCCTTCTCGCCTACAGCGACAGATGGCACCATCAGCGCAATAATCAAGCTAATAGATTGAAATGTCAAGCTTGTATTAATACGTCAAATTCAAGTCAATGTCAAGCTTGATTTAAGCTTATGTGCTGTCTGGGTTATAAAGGAAATTTATCTTAACAAAAATTATTATTGCAGCATATATAAATTTAATATACAATAAATCGAGAGATTTGCGAGGCCTTTAAATTTCAGGGGCTCCGGGCTATTGCCCGTGTGATAATGAGACTGATAATATGTTAAAATGCTTGGTATGGTAAAGTAAAGGAGGCCCCGAAGTAACCCAGTACCCCGAGGCCCCATCTAAATATGATCAGCTTTGGACCTCTCTTTCCTTCTGTTTTTGTCTTCTTTATGGCAATTGGGGATTCCACAAATAATACTGAGAGCGATAAAAAGAAAAAAGATGCACAAGGTCAGGCAAAGCAAACCCCCTCCCCCCTTCTCTTGTCTTCTTCCCTCACTCGTGTGCGTGTGGTGTGTGCCACCTGGGAGGATCTATGCCCTCACTCACTACCATCTATGGAAGATTATGTCAATAACCAATCTTGTCAGAACCAATTAAATCCGTGTCGTCACTTTCGGCGTACATATACACGAAAGAGGCCTTTAAAAAAACTAACTCTGGCGTGCCGTCCAGTGCATCAGTAAAAAGGCTGTTTTCTATTACACCGGACGTATTTTCCTCTCGGCGATCATGTTTGGCTGATAGCAATTTTGAGATCCAGCTCTTATTAAAAAGTGAATAAACATGTTTTTGAATAAATGCATGTGGTTTTTATTTTACACTAGAGGTATGACAGTCTTCCATGAATATGTTGAAATCTTTCTTTCGTCGAAATTTTAAAGTGTCTATATATTTAAAATTATTAGTTTTTTTTTTGTGTAATAATTTTCAGAATTTAATACGAAAATATGAGAATTTCTATTAATAATTAATAGTTTGTAAAATCCTTAGAGACTTATCTCTCTCTTGGCCTTAAAATTTTATACAATTATGATATAATTGTATAAAATTCTTTTATGCCTAAAACAAAGTTGCGTTGATGGTTAATACTTTTAAAATTTCTTTAACTTATATAGAAGATTTTTTTAATGTAATGTTTTAAATAGATATATCATGAATTTAATTACTAATTGTTTTCATTATTTTATAATATGCATATCATATATGATGTTTTCAATTAAAATATACAATGTTACATGGTTCACACGGGTCATTCGTCATAAATCACTAATTTTGTAAGTCATGGAAAAGGGCCTTTATACTCATTAATTTTGTTTTGTGCTCAAGAAACTAGAATGTTTGTACAACATGAAAGGGCTCTCAAAACGGGACTTTTTTTCTCGTTCAGACATCCAATTTTTTTTATTTAACTTTTTTGGTTCTCATGATTTTTCTCATTCTTTCAGAGATCACTTTCTCAATTTATTTTTATCACAGAGGTATTAAAACTTAATTAGTTTCAGCAATACTTCAAAAATTAGCAGTAACTAGCTGGAACCCGTCGAATTCGACGGTCACTTTATTGACTGTAATATTCAAAAATAAATGGGAACGATCAAGAATGTCACCAAGGTCTTGAACAAAACTAACAGGAAAAATCAAAGAGCGGCGCGGACGGAACATGACTTGGGGCGCGGTGACAGAAAGTAAACAAAAGGTTTCACGCCAGTTCTTAGCAACTGTACAATGACGATGAAATGATTGAAATCTTTAAAATTTGTTTTTAACTATCTTTATTAAGTAAAAAAAAGAAGAGTAGATATTAAATAACGAATAAGGAAATACAGTTACAAATTCTAATTGAGCATTTCGTTGAAGACGATATTTTGGGTAAAGTCATCGACCACGAAACGTCTAGGTGAATTCTCTTAAATGATCTTGACTGCCACAGCATTCTTTGATCTAACCATTGAAAGAGTAACATACAGGGGCGTAGCCAAGGGGGGGGGGGTTATGGGGTCATAACCCCCCCCCATGAGAAGTTTTTGCCATACAAAATGTATATTCTTCACTACATTATCACACACACGTATAGATATATATGAGTTGTAGTAATCGTAACCCCCCACCATGAAAAATTTCTGGCTACGCCCCTGGTGACATACAACATTCCATGAGAAAATACGGATGCAGAAAGCTAAACGCCAAAAGTATGAAACGAAAATAGTGAAAATTTTCGGAATTCTGCAAGAGACAAAAAAATCTAATCCGCCAAATAGCGATCGCGCGCTCCCTGCTTTATTTGCCTTTTCTGAAGCTACCCTCGATGGTAAAGATCCAGTATCAGACAGAAAACTGAAAAATTAAAGAAATAAAAGATAAATCGCTAACTAAAGAAGGAGTTTATAACTGCCGTCAATGTCGTTAACAAACCACAATGTATTTGTATGGAGAAAAGTTTGAAAAAAATCTGAAACACTTTCATATTTTAAATACTCACTAAAGTGCTGTATATTAAAAGCGTATCATAATCCATGCGCCGTCCCTATTTTTCTTCCTTGTTACATTAAATTGAAAAGTGTATCATTATTCATGGCCGTGCCTTATTTTTCTTCCTTGTTCCACAAAACACTTCTTTGGAATCGAAATCTATAGCTGCTAAAACTGTTTTACAATCTTCGCCAAGCATATTCCAACTATACTTCACCATTTTAAATACTGCTCGGAATGAGCATCATAATCCATGAGTGTGCTATATTTGTCTTTCTCGTTGCATAAAACACATCGTTGGAATTAATATCTATATTAAATTTGCGTACTAAAGCTATTTTACAACCATCGCCAGGCATGGTTCGGTTTTTAAGTTTTTTTTTTTTTTTTCCCTGCAAACTTGGCGATCAATTATCAAAAATCGCAAACCTTGTCAGAGTTATTCTCCCCCCCCCCCTTCTGTGTTACGTGGCAAACACATTTCAAAAGATTTCCACCGTGACAGTTCATCTCTACAAAACCTGTATACAAATCATATCGACAGAATCGAGTAGACAAAGTCTGGGCGTGAACGAAATAGCACCCTAGTGCTAATACGTGATAAAGCGCTAAAATAAAGAAGGCTTTTTATGACAGCAAAATGCATTTAATAAACCACAATGTTATTTCTATGGCGAAAAATTGTACATTTGAAGTTCCGCTATGCCTGATCCCTCCGACTTTAAAATTTTTTCTCTTTAGATGACGCATCTACGGACCAAGACCTTTTTCTAGACCTCTCAACCAAATTTTTACACATAGCTGTTCTTTCAATTTAGTGGATACCGGAAAAACACGTTTCAAATTAATATACAGAAAAAATTAAGGAAATAAGCAATAAAGCGCCAAAATAAAGAAAGCTTTTATGATTTCCAGATGTATTTAATGAACCACAATGTTATTTCTATGTCAAAAAATGTTATTTCTATGGCGAAATATTACAAGTTTTGGCGAGTTATCGCCAAGTTTGTCGTCAAAAAATAAGTCTCCAAGACTAAACTCAATTCGGCAATATCTGCTATACTTCGTGAAAATTTGGCCAGAGCCTTTTAATTTAGAATGCGATTAATTTTTATTTATGGTGAAGTAATTCGAAGTCGGTTTTCATTTATTTTTTTTTAATCGCTCATATTCTAATCACAATTTAGAACAGCACATTTATTATCACTACACACTGTTGCCACATTTGCCACACAACATTTACAAGCGGATGCAATTTCTAACAAATATTTTTCCAAATAAATCAAACCTTGCGGAGCTAAGGCAATCGTCTGCGTTAATAAACCACAATGTTATTTCTATGGCGAAAATTTGCACCTTTGCCGTTCCCCCACGCCTAAACCGTTCGACTTTTTCTGATTTTCTCTTTTGATAGCACATCTACGGCCCGAGACCTTTCTTCAGACACCTCAACAGAGTGTTTACACCCAGCCGTTCTCTCAATTCGATTGTCGAAAGAAAAACATGTTTCAAAATAATATATAGATTGTCAGTAGCGTATACCACATGCAAAAACCCTTAACTGGTTAAAAATTTGTGACGCAGCATTTTACTTTATAGACCTATGAATTTTAAATATGGGTCTTAAAAATAATGATATCAAATTTTGAGTGACGCCCTGCTGGGAATTTTAAAGATTTGTTTTTAAATTCCATTACAGTTACTTTCGTTTTATTTTCTAAAGAAGATTTACGCATTTAAGCAATGCTTTTAATTATGAAATACACTGTCAAATATATCACACTTTCACTGAGTCTATATAGTGTATTCAAATGAATTTATTTCAATAATTTAATTTATCTTTTGCGTCACGCTATCCAAAAGGGCAAGCAAAAATTTTCTTATACATTTCACTTAGTTTGGTTACTATGATACTAACTAAATATTTACGTAAATTTTACTTGCCCTTTTGGGTAGCGTGACGCAAAATTTAAATTAAATTATTGAAATAAATTCATTTGAATACACTATATAGACTCAGTGAAAGTGTGATATATTTGACAGTGTATTTCATAATTAAAAGCATTGCTTAAATGCGTAAATCTTCTTTAGAAAATAAAACGAAAGTAACTGTAATGGAATTTAAAAACAAACCTTTAAAATTCCCAGCAGGGCGTCACTCAAAATTTGATATCATTATTTTTAAGACCCATATTTAAAATTCATAGATCTATAAAGTAAAATGCTGCGTCACAAATTTTTAACCAGTTAAGGGTTTTTGAATGTGGATATCATTACTTTTTAAGGGTATGGTCAGAAGATAATAAATTAGTTTCAAGGGCGAATTTCGGAAGTTTGCTTGACACTAAGTTATGTAAATAAATATACAAACCTGTTTTCAAGCAGTATCAGAGTATTTGATTTAAAAAGTCACAGCAAGTTCTTTTGTAACATGTAACAGAAAATTGACATATTTTTGTTAGAATTTTATAATAAGAGACATAATACTGATTATAATCCATAATTTTTTGAGTAAATTTCTATTTATAATTTGGGTCGAGTATAGATTAGTATCCCTGCCACCATCTTTGATTTTATTTCATAAATTTGCATTCAGTTTAATGCTAAACGTAAGTTAACTTTTTTACTATAATTATATAACTATTGGGCCCCATCAGTGGCCGAATATTTAATTATTGCCATCTTGGGGAGAGTCAGGGCATTAAAGTAGGAATGAACCCATGAAAGACAAACACGGTACTTTCATGGATTATGATGCACATTCGAAACAATATTTAAAATGGTGAAGTATAGTTAGAATATACTTGGCAAAGATTCTAAAATAGTTTAGTAGGTGATTTTAAGATAGATTTTGATTCCAGAGATGTGCTTTATGGAACAAGGAAGAAAAATACAGCATACTCATGGATACACTTTCCAACTTAATGGAATAAGGAAGAAAAACAGGGATGACACATAAATTATGATACTCTTTTAATATATAGCACTTCAGTGTGTATTTAAAATCTGAAAGTGTTTCAAATTTTCTTACTTTTTTTTTTTTTAAGTTTAGTTCAGAAAATGTCCATTAAGCGGCACTTAGCAGCATGAAATCAGCTCTAAATATGAGCCTTACCTAAACTAGTTATAAATATGCTCAAAAACTACTGAACAAATGTTGAAATTGTGTGTTTATTTTGAATGACCGATTTCCAGTGTTAAATTTGCTGCTTTTTCATGTTTAATAGCAACTTGAACATTTTTAACTCAAGCATTTTAATATAAATTCTCTAAGCACTTTTCATTTGTAGTCTATAAAACAAATTTGGTTACTATCTGTTCTCCCATTTTAGTGGTAGAAATATTTTTTAGAAAATATATCCCTCTTTTTTATGTATCACTTTACAAGCATGTTCAAATATAATTTTCTATCCTGTCCCATGCATATTACAGATAGAACTTTAGTAGTATATAGCCAGATATCTGGGAGAGAAGTCGGATATCCAGTAGTTATGATTCAGATTATACGAAAATATGATTTCTTCGAAACTGTTAATGACCGCTCAGATGATTTTCAGAACAACCTTCCTGTTATTAGCCCCGTACCTTTAGCCAGTCTTTTACCAGTGATGTAAATGTAGATGACTGCATCTCTTTCAATTCTCATTAATGAAACCATACCTCGCTCTCTTCTGCCATTCAAATGAAAGTCCATTCACTCATCTTCTCTCGCCCAGCCCCCGGTCAGCAAGAGAAAAAAAAAGTTTAAAGATGGGCCCATGCAAGGATTTTCCTTGACCTCTGCAGTGGCGCAGAGAGGGAGGGGGAGCAGGGGAAAAATCCCCAGGGCCTCAGCTTCTGAAGGGGCCCCGTTTTTGCTGTTTATATGATACTTAATTGTGTGTTGTCAATTTTGTAAAAAAAAAAAAAAAAGAAGAAAAAAAGTCCAAATTCAGATTATGTCCCCGGATGTTTCAAATTAATTTTTGAATGTAACTACAAAAAGCCAGCTAGAGCATAAACCAACAACTTGACAAAAAGGAGGAGTGTTAGTGATTTTCTTTTGCAAGAAAAGTAGACATTGACGGTGTTATTCAACGGTTTGCTATGATTAAAAGTAGAAAAGATTTATTTAACAAGAAATCATTTTTTTTTTCCCGAGACACATTGTTAAATAGTAGAAGAAATGGTATAGCCAGAGGAGGGACTATGGGCCCACCCAACCTCCAAAATTTTGAATTTTCCTTAACAAAATGTTACAGATCAAGACTTTCTATGAGAAATTTTGAAATTTCCACATTTTCGGCCTTCTGAAATTTTTTTGGCTGCCTGCTTGCATGGAAGTATGAATAAAAATATTAATTTTTTCAATACTGAGGAAACATGCCATGCAAAAATGTTAATGTTTCAAATACAGTTTCTTTATGGAGGAGACGAAACCTTCAAAACAAAATGTTTGCATTTTTTAGAGCATGGATCCTTTTATTGAAATACTAGCTGAAGTACCCGTTCTTCGCAGGGGAATGAATGGATTTTTTGATATTACGATTTGTGGTGATTACTATTCATTGTAATAAAGAGATATAGCGAAATGGATATCGCATTACATTGTGTTCAATAACCATGCACACCGAATTTCAAGGCAATCGTTTGTACGGTGCAGAAGG
>JAWZYV010020039.1:0-22684 GCA_038373885.1 Cheiracanthium punctorium | reverse complement strand
GCTATTTATGTTTAGTGTTCCTGATTCAGGATATTGGCCACTGACTACACATATGATTCGAGATTTTGAAATTTAAAACGGTGATGATCAGACTGTATAATAAGCAAAATATTAAAAAAATACTTTTATAACTAGGCACTGATATGAAATGGTTTTAAAATTTATGCATTAAAATAAATAAACAATTTAACTTGCACAAAGCTTCACCATGGCACAGTGGTTATATCACTGAAAATGGTAGACGGCCGAAGTGTGAAGGTCCCGGGTTCGGGTTCCATCGCACATCCGTCGACCTAACCGTTCGGTGTTTCTCCGAAACTTAGGGTAAATACGGGTTAGGACCCCTTACAAAGACCCCCACTGAGGGTAACTCCCTTGTTTTGTCATTCGGACGAGGATTTACAAGTGGACTTCGAGCCAAGCACACAAATCCGATATACATGTTCACAACAGCAGCAGCTAGTCACTATAGTGCAAGCGGGTTGCACAGATGTGTGCTTCGAATGCATATACACAAGTTCATATACGCAATATGTATTCAGTTATCACGAGCAGGCACGTATTCAGGAAACATTTTGGGAGGGGGGGGTCCAAACCGCAAAAAAGGCAGAATTTTTCACAAAAAGACTATCATTATAGTGACAAAAATCAAAATTTCAGGGAGGAGGGGGGAGTGTCCGAACTCCCAGGACCCCCCCCCCTCTTTCCCCTCTCCTCGTTAAATAAAACATATGAGTTTGCAGATAGTTTTGGGAATATGTGCGCAGATAGCTTTTTCTTTTATCTGACTATGGTTGTTGTAAACTGAAATTGTATTTATTTAAAAGAAAGAAACGGGGTTTGAGGGGGTGGAACCCCCCTCACAGAGTAAATGTTAACTTAAAACGGAAACTTAACTTAACTTAAAACTTAACTTAAAACGCGGAAAATGTTTCCTATTGTATAAAAGACCATTTTCAAACAGGTGATATCTGAATTTTCTTGAATTTTAGGGTGGCAATTGCCCCATCTTGCCCTTAGTAAGTTACGCCTAAGCAAAAATATCTTAAACTTTTTTATGGAAAATCAGTTTTTTCTTTATGGAACGCAAAAAATCGAAAGCGCATATCACTATTTATTTGTAACTATTTTTATAAGTGTAAAGAGGCATTTCGTACCCCCGATAGGATTTAGAGAAAGAAAAAAAAAAAGAAAGCCTTTCAAGCTTTCCAAACAAATAAAAGGGACAATTTCATCATCTTGAGTCGTCCAAAACCAAGTGAACCTATTGATCCTTAATTGAGGACACACCCCATCATTTAAGCTGCAGTTTTTGTCCCTTTTTTTTCAGTGGTCAAAGATAGATGCTCCTTCGTACCTGGCAAATTCACTCGCTAAGCTCTCGGAATTACTTTTGTTCATACTCCCTTTGTTCCTCGAGCTACACCATAAACCGCGGAAGGTTGAAAGAAAGCGGGTTTTACTGTTCGTACTCGTCAACCTGCTTGTTTCTCTTCTGTCTCTCCCTCGCGTGCACTCACTTCCAGGAACCCTTTTTGTTTCTGAAAAGTAATCAGCATCGTCCAATCAGAAGACAGAAACGTATCTAAGAAAATGAAGGCATCCATTTTCGCGGGCACGACGCGGAAATTTGCGTAGAGGAATAATAATTACGGAGGAAATGTTTTAAGAGAACTGGAGACACTGGAAAAAAAATGGAATCTGAGTAAGATTTCAGTGGAGGAAGGAATATTCTACCCAGTGAAGCTACTTCTTTCTTGTTTTCCACAGCAAGTTGAATTTTTAAAACTCACCAGAGTTGGGCAGTATCGCAAATACATGTATTTGAAACACTATTTTCAAAATACACTTGTATTTTGTATTTTGTATTTTCACAAGAAAAAGCAAAGTACTTTGAAAATGTATATTAAAACACATTTTCGGTGTATTTTGTATTTTCAAAATACTGAAAATACATTTTTCATTCGGAAGTTAAATTAATCTTACACCAAAATTAGCTTGGCTTGGAAAAATCAAACAAAAATAATAGAACTGCTGTCATTGATTTTTTACCAGTTCATGACATAAACAATTCTGTTGCGTCCGCGCTATTTTAGTGTTATATGTGGTAACTAAAGAGGTGTTAGGATTTTTTATGAAGCTTAGGTTATATTAAACAGGTAGGAGGGGGAAAATCTCACACGCCTATTTAGATTAGTTTAATAATATTTGGTCTAGGAGGCTTTCTGTATTGCTGATAACTGATTCAAATATGAATGAAAGCTAAAAAAGGAGAAAAACATGTTTGAGCAATATTCATTGGATTTCTGAAAAATAATTTATAAATAATTCCAAATGTGGTACTAAGTTAGAGAAAAATAAACCAGTCAGCATTTCTGAAGTTACATTACCGGGAGGATCAAGCTTCCAGTTTAGATGAATTTGCGAGCCATGCAATTCTCAGTGGAAAAAATTTTCAAATTTTATCTGTAGATGCAAATGAGAAAGTTAAGGCGCAGTCCCAGCTTTGCCAACCAAAAACGTCTATCATAAGTGGAACATTCAAAACCATTACAAGTTTTAAAACTCACTGAAAGGTAAAATTTCAATTTTATCATAAAATTGATTAAGCTGAGCTCTTTTGTTCAGATGTTTAACTGAATTCAATAAGTCATAAATACTAATATACAAGCTTTTCAGCGAATTTTTTTTCAAGTGAGGAAAACTTTGAATGTTTATTTGAATGTTCGGCAAGTCATACTTACTTCTCTTTTCATCAAAGCATGTTTGTCCTACATTTAAAAAAATGTATGAGAGAAAAACAGTATACTTTTATTTATTTATGTCTTGTTTGGAAATCTAAGTAAACCTTAAGTTTCTTTTATTAGTTTTAATTGTTCATCATTTACTCATCTTTTTCTCATCAGATATTTACAATCATAGATTGATCGTATTCGAGTTCTCAGAAATTTACACCTCCCCATTGATGTCTGTTTTAAAAATTATTAGACATGGCTTTGAATTCACTTTAAAAGCTTGAACCCTAAATTTATGCTTCTTAACATAAGGTTTTATTTTATTAGCTTGAATGAAATAAATGAAACATTTTAGTAAACTTTTCAATTTTTAATGTTGTCCTTATCAAATTGAAGTAATTTTAGAGTGATACGAGAGAAGTTGACGATAAAACTACTGCGAATGATGATTATGATTGGTTTGAATTTAATAACTCCGAACCATATATCACAAATTCTCGAAATGCGTTTGAATTGCTGCAGTTTCTTTCCGAAAAATCAACAGATTTGAAAGTTCTAAATTCATATCCGACAGTAAAAGAACTTTTCATGAAATTTAACACAAGTTTGCCGACTAGTGCTCCTGTCGAAAGACCCTTTTCCTTTGCAGGTATTATACATGATCCAAAAATAAATTTACTAGAAGCAATATCCAGTTCGAAAAACTAGTTTTTTTTAAAGCAAATAATTATTTTTCTAAATCATAGTACTTAGAATAATCATACCATATTTTAAAAGTCCTTTTCATAATTTCTTTATTAAATTGCATACTGTTAAGTAAATTAATACACACACTTTTCTTTAGTAGTAATAGATGAATGCATCTTGTGTTTGTGTGATTATGGCAACACTACACTAGGGCAATCTGCCAAGGATGGGGGTGCCTAGGCAAGGACGTACCCAGGGGGTTGGTCCAGGGGATCCGGACCCCCTCCGAAATTTCAGTTTTTGGTAATAAAATAATAATGATGAAGTCTTTTTCCGAAAAATTCTACCTTTTTCATCGTTCGGACCCCCTCCGAAATTTTTGGACCCTCCCCGAAATTTTTTTCTGGGTACGTCTCTGTGCCTAGGCAGGAGGACTTTCTAAGGTGTTCTAACGCGTATCCACGTTACATCTGGAGAAAACCTACCAAAACTCTAGACCGCTAGATCAACAGCTGCGCGATGGGACCCGAACCCGGAACCTTCACACTTCGGCGGTTTACCATTTTCAGTGACATAACCACTATGCCATCAATGAATATCATGAATGAATCTATGAATACATCTTAAAGTAGAAATATAATTTAACTCATCTTCGTTTAGAAATATATTAGGTTGTAACGAAAGTTTTCCGCCACTCCAAGTACTGCCTGCACAAGCAGTTCGCGTTGGTGTCTTTGCCAATATTTTGTAAAACGATTTTTGTTATTTGAAAGAAAAGACTTGTTTTAGAGCACTGTGTTGTGAAATACGTAAAACAATATCGTTATGATTAAGTATAAGGTGTCTGAAATGGAACTACCACGCTACCAGATTGATCCATCATTTACTTTCAGTTCTGTCGCAAAAAGTCAGCTACAGAATGACACTGAATCATGTGTACAGCTTAAGGTACTACTGTTGTATCATATGACACTGTGAACATTTGGTACCGAAAGTTCAAAAACGAGGACTAGGATATTTAAGAAGCAGAGCGCTCTGACCAGACTACTGATGCTGATGAGGCCCACCTACGAGAATTTGTGGAAGAAGATAAAATATTCATCCACGAGAGCTAGCTAAAAGAGTTAGACTTTAGTGCCATGTCCATTAGTCGCGCTAAGCATCGCATAAACTTGACATATAAGGTCAATAGCTGGGTACCGCGTGAGCTGACTCAAGCAAATCTGGCGGAAAACTTTCGTTACAACCTGATATTTAGGGCGAGATTCAAGTGAAACACAATTCGAAAATTTTCCACGTCGAACAGGGGAATCTTCGAAATATATCAATGCTCCTTATTGAACTGAAACAAACCAATCGTGTTTTGAATACGTGACAGCGCGATAGGTTTGTTCATTGGAAGCATTCTGCCAAAACGTTCGAACTGTAGACAAAAAAATTCGATTCGAACTCGAGCGAGCGCGTTTCACTTGAATCGCGCCCTTAATTTTATATTTTAATTCCATTCATTATCATTAAAAAATAACGTTTAATAAATAATTGTCACAATTTTGCTTTCATGCCTTTAAAGATGCAATTTATTCCAGGAAAAATTCATGCATAAAAAATAAAAAGATAGTTATTATTACGTTATTTTATTTTTCTTAAAATACATTGGAATAAAATAAACTTGAAGTTGTAGAAAATTTGCTTATTCTTAATTAAGTTTTACTTATTCTTAATTAAGTCTTAGACGTATTTTGTATTTTGTATTTTTTCAATTTAGAAAGTATTTGGTATTTTGTATCGAAAATACATTTTTTATGTATTTTGCTCAACTCTGTCAAGTACTATGCAAAAAAGGATTGGCATTGAATTTCTAATGCTCAGTATCCAATTTTTCAATTGATCTGTGTTTTTGAAATGCTCCATTCGCATCATTTTTACTTGTATTCCCTTTAAATTTCCACGAATGTTTAAAATGACATTATGAATATAATTTTGCATGTTTTTCTGTAATAATTTAGGATAAGAAATAAAACAAGTTAAAATTATGAAAATAGCATGCTATTATGAAAAATTGCTTCTCAACTAAATGTATATAGGGGAACGTGGGGTACAATGAAACAAAATTTACTATTTTTTTTCTCCTGTTCACAAATTTGCATGTACAAAAATAAAATTGTTGTACACTTTTAACTTACTTTTTTCCCCACCCAAATGAATTTTATGAGTTTATAAATAGCATTTTCGTATTTGAAAAATAGCAAAAGGTAAATGTCTGCCAGTGTTTCATTGTACGCCATATACCAGGGTACATAGAAACACTTAATACCACTTCGCTAACACCCAAATAACATGAATCAAAATTCCACTTTCAGTATATATGTTTTATGTACAGCTGCAGAAAAAAAAACCCCGCCCACTTGCTCTTCATTTGGGCGTCGTTTGTCGTGCAGCAAAGTTATATATACCATTCGTTTACGAATAACGCATACTTTAATTTACTATTAGTTTAATTTGCATAAGGGGCCGTCTTCTCATATTTAATTCTGCAATGACCTCGTTTTTCATAATGGCAACAGACTATTTTGACTTTATTAAACGAAAGAAAACATTCAAATTACACTAAATATAAATTTTCACAAATTTTCTACGATTATTTCCGGAGATATTGCAAATTCTTTTTTTTTTTCAATTTTAAGGGACTTTTTGCAAATTGAAAAACGTTATTTGTAGGTTCCAAAGTTTTTGCCTTTCATTAATTTCTCTCTCGGCAGATAAAAGAAACAAATATTATTTACAGGGAAAATACTGTTTCTAGTCTTAAAGTTTTTTGTACAGAGATTATCAGGGGTAGAAATTAGAATATTTAGTCAGTGCCAAATGACCCGTGACTCCAAAACCTACTTGGTCCGTATACATAATTCAAAGAAAAAACATGCAAAACGGCTGCTTACGATTATGAAAATCTTTTTACTCCACCAGTTGTATAGTGCATAGCGCACTGAACTGGGAGACGGAAGGTGCCTGGCTCTAAACAAGGTCTGGTCCGCCGACCTAACCGTTCGGAGTTTTCCGTGATTTGCTCCGAAATTAGCGTAAATACGGGTTAGGACCCTTTAGAAAGACCCTCCACGGAGGACACCTCACCCCTCGGCTTAGAGCCTACGAGTAGCTAATCGGCCGTAACCCTACAAACCATTAGAATCTTTCTAATTTTTTAATAAGCTACAAGAATCCTCCAGAAAAGTCTATTTCTCGAGGATTCCACATAAAGCGGGAATTTTGATTTCGTCATAAGAAAAATGTAAGGTTATTATGCATTTTAATGCAGAAAAACCAACTTTCAGGCCCCATTGGGAAAATCGCGCCAAATGACCAAAATGTCGCCAAGCTTGGCGACTTTTGGCGAAATACCGTCAAATTTGGCCCCAAAAATAAGTCCCCAAAAGTGAAGTTACCGAAGGCCTACAACCAATATTTCTCGAGATTTCTAGAAACTGCATACATTTGAAATGGGAAACCGTAACTCCCGTATCTCCGGTTCTAGTGGACCGATTTTAATGCAACAAAAGCAAAATGTAACTATCTGAAGCGTAGAATACGTATTTTGAACTATTTTAAGCCCCAGAACAGCGGGATGCCCTGGATATTCGTAACAGTATTATCATCTGCTATGTGCAATATTTTTATTAAGACTTTTGGCGGTATTTTAATTTACAATCAGATGAAAATTTAGACAGATAAGTGTGATTTTGAAAGTTTGATAAAATAAGGGACGTCCAAAGAACTGATGCTTCAGATATTAAAAAAGGTCAAATTCATGCCTGGAATGTTAAGGATGTTGGTTTTTCAGAAATAGGACGTTGTATCGGAAGACATACATCTACAGCATCTAATTCTATACATGGAAAACATTTTATATGGGGGGAAATAGTAGCGGACGCAACAATAGACACTTTATAGAATCACCATCAAACTGTACCAGCCACCAATTTATTTGCTTAAAATTTGCTACTTTTTAATACCGCTAACTTTTACTACTTTTGTGCAACAGAAATCTAATTTACGTTTATTTTACTCAAATTTAAAAAATAAATAAATAAATAAATAAATAATTGTCACTTAATAAATTTATATATGGTCCCTTAACTCATGAAAATAACGCATTTTATTTTATCTAAATTAAGCTACTGAACTGAAAAATTTGAAATTTCGCACAGCCATGTAATATATTACTTTTTGCATCTATTTCCATCGAAATTTGGCTAGGTCGCTATTCATAATTTTTTTTGAATATTAATTTAATAATTCATAATTCATATTAATATTTTATTAAAAATTATAATAATAGTAAATTATGTTTGGGTCGTTTAGTTCTAATAGTACGAATAAAAATCAGCTTATCAATATTACATATGAGATATGAATTAAAGTATGAAAATAATTTAACATAGGGGGAGGGGAGATTTTGGAAGCTCATGACTCACTCATTTTCAGTTCAAATTTATCGAAAATTGGTATCCACCATTAAAATGAGCTAAATTTTTGAAATATGAAGTGAAATCTTGGGGTTGCTATTGGGACAAAAAAAAAAGTTGGTGCGAACCTCTCATGCAATTTTTATGTATAGCAAATTAAAGTGTACGTCGATCTTGAACGATTGGTATATGTAAATTGGCTGTACTACGAACGACGGCCGAATAAAGTACAAATGGGCAATTTTTTTTTCAACAGCTGTACATTTACTATAAACATTAGTGAGAGATAAATGTGAAATTTTAAATAGTAAAAGAAGATTTAATTAAACTGCTATAGCTAAAGATGAAAACATAATACTTTTATGTGAGGTTAGGCTATAGTTTATGTTAAATCTGCTTTCTTTACTGTACCACCTGAAGGAACAGAAGGTGGTCGTTTTTATACGATTTGAGTTTTTTCAAAAATGTATATTTCCAAGGAACGCACAGAATTGGAACCTGGACGCAGTCGTTTGACGTACAGAACTTTGCAATCCATTTCATTTATTTTTTTCCCCCTATAGAGTACATTTCTTAACGTTTGAACTCATCTTCCTTGATTAAAATATAATCATTTAGAACGATACTGCTTGTGTCATACATGTTATGTGAGCCTAGCTCATAATCTGTACTGTTTGAATTGTTAGTTGAAAGGCAATCTAGTTAGTCACCATTTTCAGAGTGGAAGAAAGTGGAGTGCGATTTAAAAACAATTCCTTGTTCACTTTATTCGCTGTCTATCTAAAGATTGAATCGTAACATCTTTATTTTAGGTGAATGCATTCACGCGGGAGTAACTGGGTACAATGCAACATATTTCACCGTACCCCGTCTACAAACGTTTCAGTGTACCCCGGCCCCACCAGTGGCTGAGAGGTTCTGCTCTCGAAACTGGAAGGGGGAAGGTGCAAGGTTCAAACAGCGGTCCCGCCTATCGACCTAGCCATTCGGAGTCTTTCGTGGTTTTCTACGAAACCTCGGAAATTAGGGACTAGGATCCCTTAGAAAGTCCCCCACCGAGGACATTAGCCCTATAGGCCTAGAACCCTCGTGCGGTCAATCGGCCTTAACCGACAAACAAGTAAACAAACAAACATCATTGTACCCCGCACGCATAAAAATAAAGAACTAATTTGACGCTCCGAAAAAAGACCTCGGTGTATTTAAGTACTTTTCCGCTATAAAATACAGCAAAGCAGTCAATTAAGCACAAAGTGATGAGTTTTTTTAGAAATGTTGTCCCATTATTCGGTTTTAGTGAGCCATGACTTCGGTTATACCATGTTAACTCGCTGTTGAACTTGGATGATTTCATTTTCATTCCCAATACAATATCTCATGTTTAAAGCGACAGAATCTTTTGCCAAATGAATGGAAAGTACATTATTTCCATACATGAGATTAATTATGGTTGCATCACAATAAATATTTGTATGTCCATAAATGCGATAAATTATGTTTAATTTACTCAATAAACAATCAGTGTTTGTATAAAATACTATTTTTCTAGTTTTGTATTAAGTTTTATCGTTCAACAGGGGGAAACATTGGTTTTAGTGTACTTCGGATATAATGAATGAAATTTGGCGGTCCCCAGAGGTTCCTATAACCGGAGTTAGTCAGGCTTAAGCTGGGCTAATTCAAGAGTACACATTTGTTTTTTGTGTTAACCACATCTGTAATATATGTAGCAAGACTTTCAACATCCTTATTTATTTAATATGTCTATATTTAATGCGAGGGTATGTTTTTTCACTTTCTGCATATGTGAAAACTTGTTTCTTAATGTAAATTCATGTTAAAGTCATTCCTAATTTTTAATCCGACATTGCGCAAATGATTTCAGTGAAATGCCTGTTTTTTGAACATTTTTATATTTTTTATTTTTGAAAACTCATTGCATGAGGTTATGCCTTAGTTTTCCAGACAGTTGAGTAAACATCGATTAACTAAAACAAATTATAACTGAAGAAATCTCGTCAATAACACCAGCAATGTTGAAAGCGTGTCATAAAACTTGGTTCGAAAAGTTCATGTTTGCATTCAAAATAGTGGCAAACATTTTCACCATATGCTCTAAAGAATGATAAAAAATGCGAAAAAAAAATTGAAATAAATGATGTTCTTCAAATAAAATTATCACAAGATTAAGTAACATTGAGAGTCTAAATTTCTGTTTTCTGGGATTGATGCAGAAGTTTTTCCAGGGTCCCATTTTTGTGAAATTCATCAATTATTTTTGTGAATTTTCATGGCAATTTTTTAAAATTTCACTTTCTGTTAAAGTAATCAATAAAACTGATTAATATGTAGGGATAAATGCCAATGAAAGGCCGTTCTAATTGATTGTGATTTTGTGAAGGGGCCGTTTTAATTTATTGTACTTTTGTGAAGGAGCTGTTTTAATCAATTTTACTTTTGTTAAGGGACCGTTTTAATCGATTGTAATTTTACAAAGGGGCCGCAAAACGGACCCAATTTTCACCTGCATGAATCCCTGGTTTTATCTCGTAAAGAAAGTTGTAACAGCCCAACAGTGTTGGAAATTGTCTCTAACACTTAAACAAGGTTCAAACATTTATACTTCAGTGTTTATTGACACATTCATCAGATTTAAAGGTAAGAAGAAATACCAACGGTACTTTTTTAAACTGATCACCCTGTATACAGGGTTTTCATTACGAAAAAAAAAAATAGAATTTATCACCCTTTCCTCAAAACTGAGTGAGATTTTTAAAAAGCACGTGAGAATCTCACTATAGAGGTGGTTTGGGTAAATACTCAGTGGGTCAGGTATTTACACCTCCCTCGAGAAAACACCCAAGATCGGGGTATTTATGATTTTTAGTTTTTTTTACCGAATGCAACTGGCCCACCATGTCTGTAAGACAGACACAGTTGCATGCAATAAAAAGAACCCAGTTGAGGAAATCTGTGACCCCAAGAATCCTTTTTTTTTCTTCCGTAGAACAGGAGTTCTTGAAAATCCACTTTTACACTCTGTGTTAAACTTACAACTGAAAAAACGGAAGCGTGTACGACGACTCTTTTTTTTTTTTTTTAACTATAAGAGTTTAGATTTTGCTAACAACTACAGATCTGGCGGAATTGCAACCTATGGAGATTTGAGAACATGTTGTTGCCTCCCACTATTTTGTCTTAATCAGGATTTTCTCACCAGGCCTTTCTGGCTGGGGTGTGAGGGGGTCGATTACACATATTCATTACAGTTTTAACTTCGATAATTTTATTAATATTTAATTGGCTATACGATCTATTTATTATTATTCAATAATTATAATTTGAATTTAATTAACATAGCATTATGTTAATTTAATTAAAACTGTATGTTAACACTGTAAAAAAATTTTACACTGCTGTTTCTGGAGACACTTTTATAATCTTAACTGTCCCATTGTGGCCCAGCATCTTACGGTCAACACTGCTAAGGCACAATGACTAATATACCTATTCTGTGCCTAGTGTTTCTGCTCACAATAAGACTAAATGCCCCGCTGTAGCCCAGTATCTTGGGTCAGCACTAAAGGACCACGACATTTATTAAAACTCCTCTTCTGTGCCCAGTGTTGCTGCTCACGAGTTAAATGCCCCGCTGTGACAGAGTATTTTGCAGTCAACACTGAGGATACACACTGACTAAGGTTCCTGTTCTGCGCCAAGTGTCAATGCTCACAATGAGATAACCAGGTCTCGCGCGTACTCGTATTTTACGCGTAAATCGATATTTTTTGAAAAAAATGACTCTCACTTTTTGAAACTACGAGTCAAATTTGACTCGCAAAATTTCAGCCGGACAGTTATGCTACTCATGTCTCTAATCAAGTTTATATTAATCGTGCATGGTGGAGAAATCAATATGTAGGTGAAAATTAATAATTACATGAGAAAAAAGGAACGTCTTTATTTTCTCTTTCTTAGATTAAAAAAAAACTAGTTTTTTGAATTTGACTCGCAGTTTTCAATAATTGACTCTCAATTTTATTGACTGCGAGTCAACATGACTCGCAGATTTTGAAGTCTAGCGCGAGCCATGAGATAAACGCCCCGCTCTGTGAAGCAGCATCATGCATACAACACTGACGGAACAAACTGAGTAAGACTCTTCTTATGTGCACAATATCACTGCTCAGCATTACTCAAATGTCCCGCTGTGGCAGAGCATCTTGCAGTCAACATTAAAGAAACACAACAGTGACAAAGATTCCTATTCTGTGCCCTTTGTTGCTCCACACAATGAGTCAAATGCCCCGCTGTGACCGAGCATTTTGCAGTCAACACTGAGGAGACACACTGACTAAGGTTCCTCTTCTGTGCCAAATAACAATGCTCACAATGAGCCATACGTCCCGCTCTGTGGAGCAGCATCCTCCGTACAGCACTGACAAGAAATAGTGAGTAAGATTCTTCTCTGTGCACAGTATCACTGGTCACAATGACTCAAATGTCCCGTTGTGGCACAGCATCTTGCAGTAAGCAATAAAGAAACACAACAGTGACTAAGATTCCTCTTCTAAGCCCAGTGTTACTGCTCACAATCAGTCAAATGTCCCACAGTGGCCCAGCATCTTGCAGTCAAATTTAAGAAACATAACAGTGACTAAGATTCCTCTTCTGTGCCCAATGTTGCTGCTCACGATGAGACTAAATGTCCTGATGTGGACCAGAATGTTGCAGTCAACACTAAAAAAACACGACAGCGACTAAGATTCCTCTTGTGTAACCAGTGTTACTGCATACAATGAGCCAAACGCCCTGCTGTGGCCAGCATCTTGCAGTCAACACATATTTTAACTCAAATTAAATGAGAAAAAGGTACAGGTTGTACAAATGTACAGGTTGATTATAATTAAGTTCCACTTTAAAACGATCAGAAAAGGGAAACTACTGGACCAAATTATCAAACTTGGTAATTGAGTAAAGGTGGTCAGGGGATTTAGGATCCGCGGAAAAAAGGCTCAAAAATTCAACACCAGGATCAAGGATGTATTTAAGAGAGGGAGGGTAGGGGTCAGTGGTCCGATCCCACACATGAAGAACATTTTGGAGCAGGTTCAAAAATTTCGGAAGGGGGTCCAAACGGTAAAAATGGCAGCATTTTTCTCAAAAGGACACTATATCATTACCATTTTAGTAACAAAAATCGAAATTTCGTGGGGAGGAGGTTCGGAACTCTGGAGTACCCCCCCCCCCTCCTTAAATACGTCCTTCCCCTGGTGGTCAATTTTTGAACTTTTTATCACCTATAATAAATCTCTTGACCACCTTTAAACAATTACCAAGTTTGATAAAATTTTGTCCAGTAGTTTTCCTTTTCTGACCGTTTTAGAGTGAAATTTTAATGGAATAAAATTTTTTTTTGGAACCATGGGAACTGGAAATTATGATCACCCTGTATATTAATTTTTAATCTTGAACCAGACCAGCTTCGCGTAACTTAAGAAGGGCATAAAGAGGCAAATCCCCTTTCCCTCTCATAAAAATAAGAAATTCAGATAGCATCTATTTGAAAATATTTTCTACAATAGAAAACATTTTGCATGCGAATTTACGTCAATGAAGGCCAGTGTTGTTTCTCACAATCAGTTAATGGCACGCTGTGGCGCAGAATTTCAGTCAGCAAAGTGACAAAGATTCCTATACTGTGCAGAGAGTATCACGGCACACAATGAATCAAATGCCCCGCTTTGTGGCGCAGCATCTTGCAGTTAGTACTGAGGAGACAAAGATTCCTCTTCTGTGTCAACTATCACTGCTAACAATGAGTCCAATGCCAGGCTGTGGCCCAGCATCTTGCAGTCAACACTGAGGACACACGATCACAAAAATTCCTCTTCTCTGCCCAGTGTTATTGCTCACAATGAGACTAAATGCCCCGCTGTGGCCCTGCATCTTGCAGTCCACACTAAAAAAAACACAAAAGTGACTAAGATTCCTCTAGTGCGCCCATTGCTTTGCTCACAATTAGTCAACTGCCCTGCTGTGGCCCATCATCTTGGTGTCAAAACTACACAAATGTGACAGTGAAGAAGATTTCTCTTCTGTGCCCTGTGTTCCTGCTTATAATTAGTCAAATGTCCCAATGTGGAACAGCATCTTGCAGTCAACTTTGAGGAGACACAGCGTGTAAGATTTCTCTTCGGAGCCGAGTGTTACTGCTCACAATAAGTAAAACGCCTCGTTGTGGCACAGTATCTTAAAGTCAACATAGGAGAGACACAGTGACAAAGATTCTTCTTCTTTGACAAATATCAAAGCTCGAAGTGTGTAAAATGTCCCGCTATGGCCCAGTATCTTGCAGTCAAAACTAAAGAAACATGACAGTGACTCAGATTACTTTTCTGTGACCACTGTTGTTGCTTACAATGAGTCACATGCTTCACTGTGGCCCTTCATCTTGCAGTCAACAGATATTTTAACCCAAAAACTAAAGGAGAAAAGGGTAATTCTTTTATGTAGTCCGTTAACATTGAGGAGACACAGGTACTATGATTCCGATTCTGTGCCTAGTATAGCTGCTCACATTGTGACAAATGCCCCACTGTTAAACAGTAACTTACAGTCAACTTTGAGGCGCAGCGAGTAAGATTCCTCTTCTTGCGCTGTGTCACATCACAATGAATATAACGCCCCGTTATGTCAGAGCATCTTGCAGTCAACATTAAAGAAACACAACAGTGAAAAGATTCCTCTTCTGTGCCCAATTTTTCTGCTTAAAATGAATCAAATGCCTCACTGTGGAACAGCATGTTCCAGACATGAGAAGGCACAGAAACACAACTTTGAGGAGACACAGAAAATAAGATTCCTCTTCTGATCCAAATGCTACTGCTCACAGTAAGTCAAATGCACCATTGTGGCACAGCTTCTTAAAAGCAAGCTGAAGAGACTCAGTGACTTAGATTCTTTGTCATATATCAAAGATAGAAGTGTGTGAAATGCCCCGCTATGGCCGAGCATCTTGCAGTCAACACTGAGGAGACACAGTGACTGGAATTCCTCTTCTGCGCCCAGTGTTGCTACGCAATATGAGACTAAATGCCCCGCTGTGGCCTAGCATCTCTCAGTCAAAATTAAAGAAATATGACAAAGATTACTCTTGTGTGCTCATTGTTGCTGCATACAGCGGATCAAATGCCCCACTGTGGTACAGGATTTTGCAGTCAACACATATTTTAACCCAAAAATTAAATAAGAAAAAAAGTAATTTTTTATGCAGTCAATAAACACTGAGGAGACACAGGGACAATGATTCCGCTTCTGTGCCTAGTAGCACTGCTCACAATGAGCGAAATGCTCCAATGTGGCCCAGCATCTTGCAATCAACAGTGAGGAGAAACAATGATACACAACATTAAAGATACACAACAGTGACTTATACTTCTCTTCTGTGCCCAGTGTTGCTGCAATAAAATATGGGAAAGCCCCTCTATGACACAGATTTTTAAAGTCGACACTGAGGAGGAACCGTGAATAAGTTTCCTTATCTGTGCCAAAATCGCTGCTCACTATGTGTGAAATGCTCAGCTGTTGAACAGAATTTCGCATTCAACACTTAGGAGACACAGTGGTGAGTAAGATTCCTCTTCTGTGCATAGAATTTCTGCTCACAATCAGCAATATACCCCGCTGTGGCACAGAATATTTTAGTAAACACTTCGAGACACAATGACAGAGATCCTTCTTCTGTGCCCAGTGTTTCTGCTCAAAATGGTTCAAATGCCCCACTGTGGCCCAGCATCTTTCATTCAACAATGAGGACACACAATGACAAAAATTTCTCTTCTGTGCCCAGTATTGCTGCGCTGAATGAGTAAAATGCTCCTCTGTGGCCCCGCATTCTGCAGCCAACATTAATGAAACACAATAGTGACTAAGATTGCTGTTCTGTGCCCAGTGTTTCTGCTCACATTGAAAATCAATACCCCGTTGCGATCCAGAATCTTGCAGTCAACACTAAAGGCACACGACATTCACTGAGATTCCTCTTCTGTTTCCAGTTTTGATGCTGAAAATGAGTCAAAATTCTCTCTCTAGATACGATCTCGAACCTACATATCAAGAGGAGGATTGGCAACGTCGTGTCTGCTGCTCTGCTTGTTTTTCTTTTTGTCCGATTGTACGAGGTGGTTGGTTTGGTGGACTCCGGCGAATTTTTTGGTACTTAGGTTCTTAGTTAAGTTGTTAGCTTTCCCGGGTAGGGTAAGTTGAAATTTCTTGTTTCTGGTTGAATTTTGTGTTGTGTAGGCTTTGTAAGTTAGTATTCATAAGTTCTCAGGCAAGGTGCCGGTGGGCAATTCCTGTGTTTGTGTTTCAGTTGGGTTCTCGTTTTTGAGTGAATTTTTCTTTGACTTTCCTTTCTAAGGCTGGAGGGAATTAACCCTTTGCCTTTGGTCTCCAACAATGGTGTCGTAAGTAATGGTTTAAATACGCAAAGGACCGAGGTAAACAAGATGGATGACACGTCATCCTCCCCCCACCTCTTTGAGAATGAAAATAGTTCATCGGAATGGTTTTCTGTTGCCGTCAATGACGGCATTGATTCAGTTTCGCTAATAATTGAGGCGAAGGAGGGAAAAATTCCTTCCAAGCACCCAAAAATGCTTAAAGCGGATATCTCCAAATGTGTGGCTAACAGTTCTGATATTGACTATCTAAGATTGACTAGGATGGGAAAGGTTATGATAACAACAAAATCTGCCGATGTGGCCCAGAAGATCCTTGCTATGAAAACTCTGCTAAATACGCCGGTTAACACATACATACAGAAAGAAACTATCACCACCAGATTTCTATTACATAATGTGGACCCGGAAATAAATTGCAAAGAGATAGCCGAAGAGCTGTCAACTACTGGCATCGAAGTACTAGAAGTTCGCAGGTTTCAAAAAAAAAATAAATAACGTTTACACCCCGACAAGAACCGTACTCGTAACTAAATTGGGAACCTCCCTCCCCCGTGATGTCAAACTGTGGTATATGTTACACAGAATTTCCTTATTCACAGATAAACCTAGAGCGTGTTTCAATTGCCACAGATATAACCATGGGTCTAAAGCTTGCCGCAACCCCCGGGTTTGTGGCCGCTGCTCAAACACACATGACGGTCCGTGCACTTCAGAGACCGTGAAGTGCAGTAATTGTAGAGGGGACCATGAGGTCTCCGACAAAACTTGTCCTCATTATATTAGAGAAGCCCGCCTGTTAAAATTCAAAAGCGCGAATCATCTAACCATTGCTGAAGCTCGTCGTTTGTATCGTGAGAGCGAGGGAAACTCCAGTTCCCCAAGCTACGCTTCTGTCACGGCCATGAAGCCAAATACAAGTACCCCCTCTTCGGATTATGTTACCAAATCAGACCTACAAAACACACTACAGACGTTTTCCGAAAATATGACTAGCATGTTCCAGAAGCTCCTGGAAGTCCAGCTACAAGCTTTCAATAGCATCATGGAAACGGTCGCCAATACCGTTAAACAAGCAGTTGAAGGTCTCCAAGAAAATCTCCCGGATAAAAATCAGGTAACCCTTCGTAAGAAAAAACAGCGCCTTCCCCCTCCTATGAGTACCCCTGTAAGTGAGTCTTTAGTCATGGATTTCCACTGTGAAGAAGCGTCTATTACTCCGCCTATGCCACTTAACTTTGGTAACACTGGCCAGCCTCCCACTTCGGGAAGTTAGCTGGCTCAGTGGTTTGCCTTGGCTTTTTGCCAGTGCCCGGTTTTGTGCTCTTTGCTCCTCTCCGTTTGGTTTTCGTTGCGTTCAGCGTTTTCAATTTAGTGCATTGGAATTGTCGGTCTCTTCGTCAAAACGGCCACTGGCTTCGTATCGTCCCCTTTGTAAACTCTGATATTATCTGTCTTCAGGAAACTTTTCTCAACGACACCTCTATTTTCGCCTTATCGAATATGATCATTTATAGAAAAGATAGACCTGCTGGCAGGGGGGGTGGTTTGCTCACTGCTGTCCACTCCAAGTATGCTTCGTACCAAATTTCTCTCCCCCAGGGTCCTGATGACTCTGAGACTCTTGGTGTCAAAGTGTTCGCGGTGAACCGTTGGGTCACTATCATCAACGTCTACTCACCTTCGGGTAATTTTAACGAAGGGTGGTATGATGAGATTATTAGCTCCATTGACCATCCCTTTATCATTTTAGGGGATTTTAACTTAAACATCCTGAACCGCCTTCCTCCCATTAATTGGAATGTACGTCGGCTCTTTGACTGGGTTACCAGTCAGCATGTATGCATTCTGAATACTGACTGTCCGACGCGCACAGTGGCTGGTCACCCCCCCTCCCTCCTTGATCTCACTATGGTCTCCCCTGAGTTACACCAAAGTATGACATACTACGTCCATCCGGACACCTTTGATTCGGACCACCATCCGGTCATCGTGTCTGTGAGGACTCATGGATGTGAGCCCTCAGTGTCTTCCTCGAAAACGGCGGTGAAGTGGGCTAATGCTAGTAAGGATCTGGACTCTCTTCTTCAAACTAATTACCCCTCGTCCTATAGTGCGCTCCTCCAGCAAAGTCAACAGGCGATGTCGGAAAACAAGTATAAGTTAGGTACTCGGCGCCCGTCTTACCCTCCTTGGTGGGATGCTACGTGTCGGTACCTTCTTGGCCAAAAGAGGAGGTTCCGCAGGCTTGCCCGCGCTCATTGCTCCATTGAGTTGTGGAAAAAACACAAGCAGGCCGCGGCTAGGCTCCGCAAACATATAAAAGTCACGTCCAGATGTTACTGGGACTCCTTGTGCCGAAATAGCTGCTCTAGTGGCCACATCTTTAAGATTTTGAAGGGGCTTTCTCGTAGAGAGTCTCCGCCTGGAGATAATGTTCTCAGGAGTCCGCATCCTATTGCGGCCAGCGCTGACCAGGCCCAGGCCTTCCTTAACGAATTTAGTAATTATGAGGCCCATCGGCCTCTTCCGTATGACCTAAGCGAAGGGGATCCTGTTCTGGACACCCCTTTCACGCTGAATGAACTGGATACCGCGTTGAGTAAAACTCGGAACACAACCCCCGGGCATGACGGAATCTCTGCAAAACTGCTAAAAGGCCTCTCCCCCGCAAGCAAAGGCATCTTTTTGGACCTGTTCAACTCTCTCCTGGAAAATAGTGAGGTGCCCGACTCTTGGAATCTGGGTACAATTATCCCTGTTCGAAAACCTGGAAAACCCGCTCATTTAACTGGGTCCTATAGACCTATCACCTTAACCTCGGTGTGTGCAAAGGTGTTCGAAAGAATACTGCTTCGTCGTTTGGTGATTTGGGCTGGCGCTCGCAACCTGTTTCAGCCCACCCATTTTGGGTTCATGCCTTCCCGTGATTGTACCACTGCCCTCTGCAACTTGGTAAATGACATACATGTTGCCCGAGCTGCCCGGGAATTCATTATGGTTCTCAGCCTCGATATCAAAGCAGCATATGATAGCGTCTGGATTGATGGGCTCATCCATAAAATGGCCAGTATGGGCATCAGAGGGAAAATTGGTCGCTGGATCGCCTTGTTTCTGAGCAACCGTAGGATTCAAGTGCGGTGGAAATTAACTATGTCGCATCGGAGACCTTGCTCTCAGGGCGTCCCTCAGGGGAGCGTTCTTTCTCCCTTCCTCTTTATGCTGTACCTAAGTGATATCTTCGAAGTCGTCGAGGATGGGGTCCGGTTGAATGTTTACGCGGACGACATTGTCGTTTATGCAAATGGTCCTGATGAAAACAGAGTTCGTAGAAAGTTGCAAACAGCGCTCAACAGGATTACCCAATGGTGCAATGCAAATGAGCTTAAAATCTCCCAAGGTAAATGCGTTGCGATAAACTTCTCTCGGAAACGCGATCCCGGCCCTCCGCTCGAAATCTTGGGTCAAGAAATACCTTGGAATACCACGGCTAGATTTCTGGGTATTTGGCTGAGTAGAAACCTATCCTTTAACCACCATTTCTCGTATCTGCGTGCTAAAGCGTTCAAAAGGCTTAATTACCTTAAGGCTATCGCTAGCACTTCTCGTGGCGTGAATAGTAACCACATGCTCTGTATAGTTAATGCCATAATTAGAAGTCTTCTAGAATACGCCTGCCCCCTTTTTTTCAACGTCCCTCCCTCTGTGATTAACCCATTCTTGCCTGGATATTTTTGCGACTTTCTTCGATTTTTGCTAACACCAGAAGTAATTGATAAATTTCTGATGTCAACTTTTTGAACAAGGGATGATTTCATTTAAAATCGTTATGTATAAAAATTGAAATGTCAACATCCTACTTGCCATATTAAAATATTTTGTGGAATTGAGGTTCAATACTCGCGAATAAAGGCTCGGAAAAATAAATAACGTTTTCGAATGATAGCGATAATGCCGTCCCAAAAAAGGGACGCTAGGCATAAATGGGTTAACACCTTGGAAGTCATCTACAACGCTGCGCTCCGCGTGGCGACTGGACTCCCGAAATGGACCCCCATCCCCATTCTCAGGAGGGAGGCTGGGGCCTCCTCCATGGCTGCCCGCCTTTCGTACCTAACGAAGAAATTCATCATTCGGCAACTTGCACTTTCTCCCGGGCATATAATTTGCGATAAATTAAGGTCTATGCACCTGGCTCCCAATGCTAAACCTATCTGGCACCAGCCTATGCTTGATCTTTTGGACTTTTTTAATATAGATATCTCCCACATGTTAAGATTTTCCTGGCCTCCTCCCCCTGGGGTCCCTCTAAATTTTGAAATTATTACCAAGGGGCTGTTCTTTCAAAACCATGATATCCCGCAAAACATGGTGGTGGGCGCCTGGAACGAGTGGTACGATTGCCTGGACCAATGACACAATGGTAATTGCTACGGATGCGTCCAAAGACACAGTGAAAACGTCCGTCGCTGCAGTAGCTTACCCGGCGGGCCTGTCAGAAGCCTATTTAGTTCCTAATGTGGACTCTGTCTTCACTGCTGAGGCCCTCGCTATCTGCGTGGCTGTTACTCGCCTCGCTAGTTCTGGGGGCAAATATGTTATCCTTACTGACAGTATGTCTGTTCTGGAGGCTCTCAGATCTGCTTCTCTGCGATCCCCGAAGGTTATCCTCTGGTTATATAATTGTCTATACAACGGAAAAAATGACAAGGCATTTTCCCTGGTGTGGTGCCCTGGGCACAAAGGTATCCCTCCGAATGAGCAGGCTGACAGTCTGGCTCGTAACGGCCCCTATAACTGCGCCAGCCTAAATAAGATATCCCCCGAGGATATTATGTCTCACTTACGCACTAACTGGCGGGTGGAGACTGATTATGCCTGGATAAACAGCGACTACAGTCACAACTTTGAGCACCTCTCTACGGACCGCACGTACTGCAAATGGTTAAATTCTAGGCTACTCGATACTCTGATAGCTAGGTGGCCGACAAAAACACTCCTTACGCGGCGTAAACTCTTTCAAATGAAGATGGTGGACTCCCCACTCTGTACGACCTGCTTTACCCATGAAACACCTGACCACTTGCTACTGTCCTGCGTTCGCCTCTCATCGGAACGGAATCAGTTGTTCAACGACCTTAACATCCCCAGCTCCGTCGATTATTCCCTAATTATGGGGAAAGTGACTTCTAGTAGGAAAGCGTTGCGGGCTTTCGCCCGCTTCTCCTCTGCCGCTGTCGGCTTCTGAGTTTGAAGTCGACGGGCTTGAGTTTTTATATGAGAGACTCCGCCTCTCTCATTTCTTAGGCATGGCTTCATGCTGTCTTCTTCATCACTGACACAACTCTTGTGCCCGGGTGTCACCCGGGTAGCTCAGGGTCCTTTTTTATTTTAGCTCTAGCCTGGTTTTTGGCCCCTTGTCTGTTGTATGAAATATGTTTTTTGGCGATATGGATTTGATATGGTCCCTGGAATTATTAGAAGCCCCGATGAAGGGATAGAAATACCTCTTCTGTTTTCCTTGTTTGGCTGGGACGAAGCCGTCCTGTTAGGATGAAGCACATGTCCCCAAACCAACCAACCAACCAACCAACCAATCTCTCTAGATACAGAATTTTTAAATCAAAACTCAGGATACACAGTAACTAAGATTCCTTTTCTGTGCGAAAAATCACTGCTTACAATGTGTGAAATGGCCTGCTGTGACGCAGTGTCTTGCATACAAAACTGAAGAGACACAGTGATTCTTCTTCTGCGAACAGTATCACAGCTCATAAAAAGTGAAATATTCCGCTGAGGACCAGCATGTTTCAGTAAACACTACGAGAACCAATGACAAAGATTCCTCTTCTCTGCCCAGAGTTTCTGCTCACAATGACGCAATTGCGCCGCTGTGGCCCAGCATTTTACAGTCAACACTTAGGAGACGCAATGAATAAAATTCCTCTTCTGTGCCCAGTGTTGCTGCTCACAATGGGACTTAATGACCATCTGTGGTCCAGTATCTTGCAGTCAACAGTAAGACACACGACATTTACTAATATTCCTTTTCTACACCTAGTTTTGCTTCTCAGAATGAGTCGATAGCTTCTCTGTGACACAATATCTTGAAGTCAACCCCTAGGAGAGACACTGACAAAAATTCCTTTTCTGTGCTAAAAATCACTATTCACAATGAGCGAAATGACCTGCTGTGGCCCAACATCTTGAATACAACACTGAAGATACACAATGACTAAAATTCCTCTTCTGTGCGTAGTATTACTGCTCACAATCAGTCAAATGCACCATTGTAGCACAGAATCTTAAAATCAACACTGAAGAGACTCATTGAATA
>JAWZYV010020038.1:0-23588 GCA_038373885.1 Cheiracanthium punctorium | reverse complement strand
TTTCAAAATATCTTATTATATTATTTTCCAAAATACACTAGCCTCTAAAAGTTAAGGAACAACATGTTTTTCGAAGCTCACCATAAAAAAAAATAGACACTATGAATTAAATTTAGTTTATATAAATAATAAATATGGTCTTTATCCAAATTTATGAAAAAACGATTGTTACGACTTTTTTATATATAATGAGTGAGAGAAAAATATGCAAATATCAGGCTTTCGTAATTACGCGTGTAACTTTTGTTAGCAGATTCGTTGAAAATAATCAGTAGAGTCCCGAAATGTCTGAGAGAAGCCGGTTGCTACGTAGGGCGCCGTCCTCAGCTGTTTGCTGTGGCATCGTCTTGGCCGAGACATGCTTCCCTCCTGTCATTGCTGTTATTGATCTGGACCTTATTTTTCATTTTTCTGTGGATACGTCCTTGCTTTTCTCGGCTTTCTTTCATCTCCATCTTGGAGAGTCACTCTGCTTTTTTCATGGTCTGACCGATCAACCCGTTGTGAAGCCCACTCTTAAAGTGGATGGGAATGCCGGTCGGTCTCATTCCACACTTTTTCACCATCATGCAGATTGTTCGGCTCATCCACTTGCTTCCTTTATTTCGGTCTTCTTGTCGTCTGTCCAATGAACTCTATTCCGAAGCAATTCCCCTGGCATGGTTTGGGCTTTTTTCCATCGCAAGATTCTAATTGACACGCTTTTATTTACATCTCTGGAGGTTAGCACTTGGAGCAGGTACTCCCTAAAAGACCTTTTACGGTTCGGCTCAGGGAAGCCGGGTGCTCGATTCGTTAAGGTGGCGGTCAGTCGGATGGATGGAAAAGGGCTGATGCCTGCTAGGCGTCTTAATGTGTCTCACAGTGTGGTTCACCCGCTCAGGAATCAATATGAAGCCGAAGCTTCTGTATCCAGAAGGCATGTTCCAGGCCGACCACGAGCTACAACACCTGCAGAAGACCGTTTTATAGCTCTTTCTGCTTGAAGAAGAAAAATTTCTGTGCCACAACTTGTTGCAGATTAATCTGTAGCATCAGGGAGAAGAATATCCGCTAGTACGGTGAGAAGGCGTTTTCACAACACAGGTCTCTATGCAAGGCGACCAGTTGTGTCCCCCCCCTCCTGAAAGGACGGCAGAGGAGGGCCCGCTTATCTTGAGCAAGAGAACACGTTTCCTGGACCAGACAGCGATGGGTTTCTGTACTCTTTACAGACGAGTTCAAATTCACAAGGAGAGCAATTCAGGAAGGCTGCTGATCTGGAGGGAACAAAACGCCAGATACCATCAATCCAACACTGTTGAAAGACACAGTTACCGAGATGGTGGAATTATTGTTTGTGCAGGAATCTCACTCGGTGGTCACACTGACCTGCATATGTTCCACGGAGGAACTCTGATTGGAGTGAGATATTGGAATGAGATCCTTGAACCACGTCCGCCCATATGCCATGCAACTGGC
Source organism: Cheiracanthium punctorium (assembly GCA_038373885.1). Lineage (NCBI taxonomy): Eukaryota > Metazoa > Arthropoda > Arachnida > Araneae > Cheiracanthiidae > Cheiracanthium > Cheiracanthium punctorium. The sequence goes on along the minus strand of JAWZYV010020038.1, from coordinate 22,127 downwards.
AATGATTTCTTCCTGAGGGATGATAATGCACGACTTCACCGAACTTTAGTTGTCGAGAAATATCTTAAGGATCCTGGTTTAGAACGAATGGAATGGCCAGCTCAATCTCCAGACCTGAATCCGATAGAGCATCTTTGGGACTACTTTGGTAGACAGGTTGCTGTTTTAAGCCCACCTATGTCCAAAGTCCGTAGGCAAGCTGGAACAAAGCTTACTTCGTGTCTGGTCTTCACTTCCCATTTCGGTAACCGACAACTTAATTGACAGCATGGAAAATCGACGCCGCCAATGCATCGAAGTTAGGAGAGGGCATATCCCTTATGAAAACTCATTTTTGTTATGTTTCTATGACATTTTACCTCATAAAACTGTGATACATTACTTTTTCCAAGAATGGACTTTCCTCAGCGAGATTGCTTTTTTTTTCTTTTTTCTTTTTTTTTTAAAAATCATTCTAATATTTTTCTTATGTAAACTTCTGTGTTACAGTCAGTACATAACTGTTTTGTGCACGTCATCCTTTGGTGTTTCTACATTTATTCATTTGGAAATTAGGCGCAATAAACCGGTTGTTCCTTAACTCTTGGAGGCCAATGTAGATAGGTACGCTGCGGCTGCCCCTCTTAATTGCCTCAAAGACTCCTGTTTGTCTTTGGATTTGCTGCCGCTTACTTGGAAAGCTCCAGCTCCCGCTGGGGGCGATACCGGCCCCTTTATGAAATGTACTAGATCCGCGGACCCCTGGAAGTCGGGTTCGGGAGTCCACGAAATTACAAAAAATGGTTGCATTCAGTTTCAGATTGCAATAAAAGTTGCAAATAAACCATTCAACATTTGATGCCTTTCTGCACAACATATTAATGTTATAATTTGTGATTGAAAAAAAAATTTTTTTTTTGGCTACAATTTTTATTCACTTTGTTTTTTTTTATTCTACATCCCAATAAAAATGTTCATCATTGTAAATGCGCAAGAACTTGTATTTAAAAACAATCTGTACATTTTTACTAATATTTACTAAAACGCGCTCCCAATGTAATTATTTTGCAAAATTAGTGTTGTTCAAGAAGATGCGGGGTGTCCTCAAACTACAAAAGTTAAGAATACCTGGTGTAGATCATTATCAACATTTTCATGTAATGCTTTTTTAACTGTGTATCTGATTTACAACTTTTTTTTAAATGAATAGTGGAGGCATAGGTGATAGTAGAGGCGTGTAGTTTCATGAAACATCTGTATAAGATTCATCCTTATTGAATGAAACTGCATTCCTCAGTACTTAGAAGGACGCTGTGTGCAATTAAACAACAGATTCTAAATTGATTGCAAAAAGTAATTTAAAAAATATAAATATCAATAAATGTAAAAGTCAAAGAAGAGTTTTATCTGTAGAAATTTTGTTTCTGTATAGCAGAATCCCTTTTGTAAAAAGGGATTTTGCCATACAGATTTCATGAATCTTTCAAATAATCCCTTTTGAATACGCGTTAGAACCCCTTAGAAAGCCTTCCGACCAAGGCAAGGCATACCTCCACCATCCTAGGCGGATAGTCCATGCGTACTTTTGCCATAACAACACAAACAAACTTCGAGTAATTTTTGATTCATCAATAGATATTGGAAAGAATATGCACTTGCAAGTTTTTATGGAATGTACAAACAGAATTTTATTTCGTAAACAGATGAAGGTACACACAGGCACCAAAGCTCTTTCATATACAGAGATATCAAATAAAAAAATTTTCGATATTTCAAAGTATGTGAAAGTTGCATTTAATTTTCTTTTTAAACGACATCTAATCATCAATTATTCAACATCAACAGTTTTATCATACACCTGTGTCAGGGATGTATCCAGAAAGAAATTTCGAAGGGGATCCAAACAGTAAAAAGGCAGAATTTTTCACTAAAAGACTGCATCATTATCATTTTAGTAATAAAAATGAAAATTTTGGAGGGGGGGGGCGGGATCCCTTTTAAATACGTCCTTGCCTTGTGTTTTCAAAGAAAAATTATAGAACTATAATTCTTAAATAAACAAGTAATTAAAAATATTATTGTATGTAAAAATACACACATACATACATATTTTTCTCTCCCTAAAGGAGTTGCTTACTGGAACGAAAAGGAGAGCAAGCTATAGTATACAATTTTCATCATCATCATCATAAAAAAAAAATTATTTGGAATTATGAAAGGCATCCCCCCCCCCCACTCACCATGTTTACTGATGTGCCTGGGGTCTTGAAAGATAAAAATAAGTGTTAATATATTTAAAGGGTAAAAAGAGCTTCGATAATTGAGTGTACATGCACAGACAAAAGATTAATTAGGAGTTTCCGACGCGATTATTTCTTGCTGAAACCATACAAAGATTTATTAATTCAATAAATATTATGCATCAAGAAATTGTTTTTATTATCGTTGCAAATCCTAATATACTCATCAAAAACATGATTAAATAAAGAAAAGAAAGGAAATACTCCATGTAGATTTTTATTCTCCATCACTACATTTCATGTTTTGTTAATGGCTCGTGCAAAATTTACATGCTCAGAGCCAGAGACTAATTTGCAGAGATGGGGCCAAGGGTAAAAGCTTCATTGGGGACCCCCTCTTACGAAAACTTTCTTATATCCTGTAAAGGAACTTCTATATCACACCATACAAAGAAGGATGTTATAACAGCATAAAAATTATTGTTTGAACAAGATTCAAAATGAAATAGTTAAATAATATTACTATGTTATAAATAAAAGTTCAACATTTCACCCAATAACTGGTGAAATTAGAGAGTTATAAGCAGTGTCATATACATTGAAACATATTGATGGTTCATCCGAAAATGTCTTACGAAAGTAAAATACCAATTGAACCCAGATTCCGGTTCGAACCTCAAAAGCTGTATTTTCCGGTGAAGTAACATGGCCGCCGTTAGCTCGCGCTAGGAGGTTAGCGGTGATTATAACAAATAACAAAAATCTGCTTCATGAAATCTTCAAAATCGAAAAAGCTTTTCAAAAATGGAAGAAAGAAACTTCGTTTAAGAATATAGGTTGTATAAAGGAGCTACCCGTCGAATAACCACATTTGACAGCAATGGCTCTGTACCCTCTCCAGGGTACAGAGCGAGTGCCGAGTCTTTGTGTAACAGAGCAGTTACACAAAAAGTGCAGCAACTGCTCATAGATCGCATTTCATCAAAATTCCACCTAATATAAGATTATCATTCGGTAATAACTTTGATAAAATGATGAGGAAAAAGTTAAAGCATAATATTAAATTTGTTAATGAAAAACATTAAGAAATGCCATTAAGCGCAGTTAAGCAGTTACATATGCTTAATTTTGTGTCGCTGGCTATGTCGTCCTTGGATATGTCGGCATGGCACTTTCATCTGACTCGAAGGACGCGGGTTAGGATCTGGATGGCAGAGTTTTTCCCTATTTTACTGCAATGTTTTTTTTTTTTTTTTTTTTTTTTAATATATATATATTTTTTATTTATGCTAAATAAATCTCAAATATGCTATTCTTGAACTAAAATTTCTATAGCCTTCTAAAAACATTTTTGACCTAACACGTACACTAACAAATGAATTTTATTTCAATTAAACTGTATAAATATACATTAATTTTTGTAGAAATATATAAATAGATTAAGTATCTATTCTCTTTTTCTTTAAAAAATGCAAATGGAAGGGGTTTTTTTTCGATTGAAAAGAACAGAAATAATATACCAAATTATACTCGAAATAAATATTTCTGTTCATACATCAATTAAAAAAAAGAAGAAGAAGAAGCTAGAGTTATAAAAAAAAAAAAAGTTTATATGCAACATTCTTCTTGGAATGCGTTTGATTGTAACTATACAAATTCTGCTTTTAAATTACAACCCCTTTCGAGGTTCCCAAAAATTGCCTATGCCGACGGTATTTCACGTCGCCATGGCGGGGTATTGGGAAAAGTTTTCAACTAGCAATAGTCACGCCTCGGTAGAACCTCATTGGCTATGACACTGCCTCTGCGCAAAGCTATCGACGATCTGGAGGAGAAAATCTACTTCTTTTGAAACTGTAAAACAAAAGTGGTGCTTTTTTTTTCTGCCATGTACAGTATTTTTTTCTTATTCTTATTATGTTATTTCTATGATTGCCCCAGAGCAAGTCGATAAACTGGCCTTTAAAATTTTTATTAATTCATTCTCAGCGGCAAGCATTTTCGATTGTTAGAAGTGGGCGCATGTAAAACATTTTCTGACTGACTACATGATTTTGTAAAACTATTTTATATTCAGCCATAAGCAGCTATGCGTGTGCGGTATAAAAGTAACACGCAGAACATACAATTAATTTTATTTAATTCAAAAACTAATGTTCTTGTTTATATTCATACCTCAAATGCAATAGTTACAAATATGGCGGCAAGCGAAAAGTGGAGACATCTTCTTCTACTAAAGGAGTTATTTGTACTTGAAGTAAAGCTGTATTTCTGCAAAGAGGTTTCATCCCAATTCTTCAAAAGCTAAGTGTTCAAAAAGACAGCGAGAGGTTTATCAAATAAAAAGATTTTTCACTTTTAAAAATAGGAGAAAATGTTTATTTAATTTTTACATTGTGGTGCAAATAATGACATTCCAAATAATTGTCAAACATGATAAGTCAGAAATTTTAAAATTAGTATGAATTAATTCTGAAAAATGTAATAGATTTTATAGCGCTTTTATAATCCATCTGCTAGAAGTTATTTTTCCCTTAAAGGATATTTTATTGATGTCCCATACCTCATCGCGTTGCAATATATTGAACAAATTAACTAATTTTATAACAGTGGAGAAGCGGATTCTGATGAAAAAATATTAAAATATTGAGTCTGAGAATGATAGGTCTGAGAAACCATTTTTTGGGTGGTGAAGACAGGCGATTTTTTGGGTTGGCGAGAAGATTTTGTTGCTAACCCAAAATATCGCCAAAAGGACTAATACTAAGGCTGTTCCGATTTCTGTAAATTGTGCTAGTTTTGGTATCCTTCATTTCAGTTGAATCAACTTCTAGCATAATCTGTTGCATGCCGCAACTTCTTAAAAATTTCTATCACGTTCGGACGGAATTTTCATCTTACTTCGCTATTTAAATTTATTTGTTCCAGAGAACCGTCTTTCTACTTAGCCTTCAAAGACCTGGAATGCGATATGTAACTAATGCGGTTGGAAATTTTAAAATTTCTTTGAGGAGAACCTGTAATGTTCACTTTCTCAGGAAAGAGATAATCCGGTAGCGAATGAAAATTATTGTCTGTGAAATTTCATGTAATAGTCCAGTCATTATAATCAGGTATAGAAAGGTGTCTGTGTGCCCAAGGCCTCCCAGCCAATCTGAAAGGAAAGAAATCTTTTTCATTAGTATATAATTTATAACATCGACTTTGGAGTTCAGTCATGCGGATAACATTTAGCTTCTCGATATTTTACTTCACAAGGAAATTATCTAATTAGAATATCCTCTAAACTTCTAAAAGGTAAGCCCATATAGTGCTATTAAGCAATTTTCAATTTTTTTAATTTAAGAAAGATATCAATTTATTTTGTGATGATACAAAAAATTATCTTGCTTTTTGCCATTATTACATAACTATAAGCTTCTAAGCTTGGATTTATATCTCAAAAGAATGCAAGTGAGTTATCTCATCCCTCTCTTTATGGTCGGAGGCGGGGCTTAGTGAATTCTGGATACTTTTCACGGAAGCACAACATATCGTTTTCTCAACAAAGAACTCGAGAAATTCTATTTTTCGCTTTAACATATGCCTTTGATGTCCTAGAATACATGACAAGTCTCAAAACTTAAAACTTGAACATTATTCAAGAATACTCGATAAGGCTCCACCCTCTGCTCACGCTTAGCGATGCAGAAATTATAAATTTTCATTCGATGCAAAAAAATTTCAAATGTTTCAGAGTATTTTAGAATTTTTTTTTTTTTTTAAATGCGTTTCAGTTATATTTCAGTATTTCAAATGGCTTCAGTAAAATAATCACGTGAGTCTTCGAAATTCTAATCTCATAACCTAAAAGATAACCCTTACTGTCCGAAGTACCTGACGATCAAGCAGTTTTTCGGATTATGATTGATTTGATTCGGTTAGTATGTAGAGGTTTTTCATACATGGTTGTTTTATTTACTGATCTTTATCCCTCAGCTGTTCTTTTTATTTACGTTCCGACATCTCATGAAAGATTAAAGAAACCTTCTGCCGGAGTTATAGGACGTATGCCGTATTTCACAATTTCGGAGATGTTGAAACGTAATGCTGGTCAAAACCTGCTCCTCAAAATCTGGCACACTGCAATGAAATACGATCTGGATACTTCCTCATTTTATTTGAAACTACGAGTAAATGAGGAAATATCACAAACTCATCTTCCATTAATATATGACAAACAGACTTCCAACGACAAACGTAGAATTTCAGCACACTGTAAGCTTTCTTGATTTCAGAAAATATTAAAGCTTGATCATAACTTCAAAGACTCCTGTCAATGATCAATAGTTTACTAATTTGAACGTTAATACCTCTATTGAAATCTATTCGCAATATTCAAACTATATCGAATCATTCATTAATGAAATGTATTCGCTTATGACCTTAGACAAGTTTCGCTGTGTGTTTCTCGGAAAGTGAGCAACTCCACAGTGAAATAATAGAATGCCCAACGACCTTTCGAAAATTGTAGGCGGTTACCTTCCATACTCACCAAAACTCTTTACAACCTAAAATTTCACTACGTGCAAAAGTTTTTCAAGTCTTAACTGCACTTTGGAATTTTTAAAAAAGCTGAGCTTCGGAAATATTTTGGTACTTATAATGACTTTTACGTACCATTTATTTATGTTCTTTTTACCATACTAGGTTTTCGGAAACAGAGGTGTAGCCGAAGGAGGAGGCAAAGGTGGGTCCGTACCCCGCCTCCGCAAACAGAAATTCACACAGAACAGGAGATCCATGTTCACAGAATTGATGTTCTAGTCGGGTGGCAACAAGGAGGATTGAACAGACGGGAGACGACCTATTCGAAAAGTTTAGAAGCCATCCGCTGGCAACGTTGCCCCGCCATATATACCCAAATTATTGCGTTCTAGCATTGCTTCCTATGGTAAAACGTGCTATATTTTTAGATTTTGACCACTGATATCAGTTTTTAAGGATTTTTTTCTTTAAAGATATGACATAGACCAATAAATATACTTGCGTGCTCAGCTTTTGGATGTAGAATTTAAGCAGTGAATCTAAGGGGGGGGGGGGGGGGAATCAAATACATAGCGGAATTTTCTGAAACACAACACATTTAGCTAATATATCCAGTCTACCCTTCTTGTATATATATATATTCCTAATTTAGATTAGAGATATTCTTAATTTAATCTAATGTGATGTTATTTGTTTAATATTAAACTGTTTAAAACTTCAAAATTGTTTCCAAGAGCTTTTTTTTTTTTTAATAATGAACGGAACATATTTTTTACCCTCCTTAGAAATTTTTAATAATCGTAAGAAATCGTGCGATTCAAAGTTAAATCACTTAATGATTGTGTATTCAGATATTCTGGAGGAGTTGCTTACCCGTTTGCCTCGCCCTGTCTACCCGTTTTGTCTCTTTCAAGCTCCGCCCTTTTGCTTCATCGCTATGCATGGTGGAAGGCAGTTGTTTCGTCTCCGCTACGTTCTATCCTCTGGCAATAGTTTTATTTGAATTCTAAATATTTTCGTTTTTCATGTATGTTTTAGTGAAAGGGAATAAATGAAATCAGGGCGTGTCACTAACGATTTCATCTCTTCTTTCATGGTTTCATCCCTGCCAATACTTCCGTGACTCCAAATTATGCAGATCTATAGATATCCTAGAGCAACTCTGATGACGGGAGATCACAAATTCGGTGACATGTTTACATTTATAAAGGCTGTTGGCTTTAAATGGTAAAATTCAGGGTCTTCCTATCGAAATGATAATAGATAATGTGAATTATCTGGCAATCTTAAAAAGAAACTGTATGAAACACTTTTCTACGTGACATGTAGTGCTGATGAGAAAAAACGAATTATTATGCATATTAAATCGGAACTATTGATCAATTTTTCTAGGGAGGGGGGCGGAATTATGAGTGGCGGATTAATGCAAGTTTGGGGGGGGGGCGGTTATTTAGAAGATTGACATATACGTCCATTTTATGGAAGAAAAATAGGATCTTTTATATACGTCCATTTTATAGAAGTAAAATAGGATCTTTAGAAATTTTTAATAATCGTAAGAAATCGTGCGGTTCAAAGTTAAATCACTTAATGATAGTGTATTCAAATATTCTGGAGGAGTTGCTTACCCGTTTGCCTCGCCCTGTCTACCCGTTTTGTCTCTTTCAAGCTCCGCCCCTCGGCTTCATCTCTATGCATGGTGGAAGGCAGTTGTTTCATCTCCACTGCGTTCTATCCTCTTAGTGTGGCAATAGTTTTATTTGAATTCTAAATATTTTCGTTTTTCATGTATGTTTTAGTGAAAGGGAATAAATGACATTAGGGCGTGTCACCAAAGATTTCATCTCTTATTTCATGGTTTCATCCCTGCCAGTACTTCTGTGACTCCAAATTATGCAGATCTATAGATATCCTAGAGCAACTCCAATGACGGAAGATCACAAATTCGGTGACATGTTTATATTTATAAAGGCCGTTGCACTGGGCGCCACGGAGCTAATATATCAAGGATGTTGCTCTGGGCGTACCCAGAGGAGGAGACATCATTCTAAAGCAGTACCTCTAATTAAAGTGGATAAATTAATATCAAGAAAAGCATCTGACAGAGAAAGATTAATTTTCCATCACAGGAAATGTGGCACATTACTTCTGGAAAACACCAGCTAGTAGAAGTCAATGGTTTTCAGTTCCTTTATGTTATTTTAACTTTGTTTTTAAGCCCACATTCATGAATGAAATACTATGAAAATGAAAGATTTCTCCTTAAAATAAACCTGAAGCATCTGTTTGGTTTTTTATAAACTGTTAAAAATTAATGAAATGGTTTTAATTTTTTGTTTAATAATCGAATTGATTTTCCTTTCCATCCACATTTAAATAAACAAGGGCGTACCCAGAGGAGGAGATGTTAACTCTACCATCCCCCTCCAAATAAAGTGTTCAGTAAATTAATATTTAAAAAAATCTTATGTTAAGAAATCATATTCCCGTGTCGGAAAATTTGCACATTATTTCTAGAAAGCACTATCTAGTACAATAACACCGGAACTGGTATAGTATATGGTATGGTACTATAGTGGAATTTGTCGATTTTTTACTTTTGTTTTAATTTATAAATTATTTTTAATAATTTATTTCAGTTTTTACGTTTAATGCTTTCGCCTCAAAATTTTAATGTTATTTCAGTTTGCAAGAAACAGGGACGTAAATTCCGTAGGGTTCCTGATATTTCGTGACTGGCTCACCCCCCTAACAAAAATTAGTTCGAAAATTTTGAGCTTTGAACATTAAATTAACTATAAAAATATAAAATTTATAAAAGCAGTCGGATAACAACTTTAATATTGGTCCTTTTGGCGATTTTTCTAAAGTAAGATAAAATCTTGTCGTCAACCCAAGTTTGCCTCGCCGATAGCCAATGACAATTGTAAACAATATGGCACTGGTTTCCAAAATGTTTGACTACCCTCGGTCGTTAACTTTGCTTGTAACTTTGTAAAAGCCATTAAAAGACCAATATATTTTTTGGTGGCTTTTACATATTTCTTAATGTAAATTTTTAAAAACATATTTATAGCGTACACGTACATAGATAGCTTTGGTTTAATAAAATATAATTAGTTTTAACGTGAGGGGTGGGGGCTCCGCCTTCCTAAACTCACCCCCCCGTGTCTCTTTTTAATGAAATAAATTTAATAATGCAAAAATAAATTCTATTCTAAAGACGTAATACCTCAAAAAATAACATAAACGAAAAAGACATTATAAAATTAAAATATATTTTAACACTTTGACAAAAACATGCGTAAAAAAAGTAAAGAGCTAGTTTGAACCTTAATAAAAACAAACAATTCTTATCTCATACCTTCAGTGAAGTCGCAAAAATTATTGTAGTATTCAAATAATAAAATCAAAGTATCTCACCGCATAAAATGATTACAATTATTAGAAATAAACAAAGGAATACAAAATATTAACACCCGCACTCCACCCCAAAAAAATTATCAAGAAAATGCTAGTTCACACAAAACTGTAAATAAGCAGTCAGTATGAACTTAAACATCCATGTTAAATTAAAAAACATATATATTAAAATTAAACCAAGAAACACGTCGTCGAGCAAGAAGCCTTTTTGGTAATAAAAGGGTTTCCAAATGTAAAAACACATGAACGATCGCTGGCTTTAAGTACCCTAACCTCCGGATCAGCCATACGGCAATGTTACCATATCGCTTTATATATCGCGCCAAGAAAAGTCGTCAGGTGCGCCAGAAAGAACTGCTAATAATAAAGCTGTACCGCACTGGGAATTTTTGAGATTCCAAAATACTTATTCGTGGAAAATGTAAAAGCACGGATTAATGTCAGTCGGACAGTTTTGAGCTTCAGGAGTACTTTGTGCTTTCAAAAACCGTACACGCAGTATTTATATAACAGTAGTTTGAAAATTTTTAAGTTTCGGTTAGGAACAACTTTCGCTCTTCGTTAATGCGTGAATCAAGTATTAAGCAGTAGGAAATTTCAGTAATACTAATTTTACTTCGCATTTACTAATGCCTGAATTTAGCAAAATCTATCGGAAATTTTGGAGCTTAGGAAATATTATTTTCACAAACTGTTTATATATGCGTTAATAAAATTGACTTGGGAAAATTGGGAAATTTGGAAACACAGCTTTCACTAATGATTCAAGTAAAACAGACGGAAATTTTTGAACTTGGGGAGTAATACTTTCGCAAGTTGTTTATATGTGAATGAAATTAAAATACGGAAATCTAATCTATATAAATAAAACAAACTGTAAAATGTAAGTTCGTTAGTTAGTTTTTCGTGTCTCGCCTAGCTCCTAGATGGTTGATCTTAGACCTACCAAATTTTCTATGGAAATTCTCCAGGACGGATCCCAACATACCTCGAAACGATTTTTTCCAAATTCGAATTATTTTAGGAGATATCGATAAAAACGTATTGCAAAAGGCTAATTTTTTTTCTCTCCGCCATTTCGCAATTGTAATCCCGCAGTGGAAAGAGTGAAAATTAAGCATATCGACTTTGCCATATTTGGCAAGTTTATTAAATGATTCAGACTCTTGAAGTAAAAATTAAAGAATGACAATTTTTTTTTTATAGATTATTTGTGGGGCTATTTTTAAATTAAAATATCGTTTGGATGTGAAATCAGAACAGGAATGAAATGTTTTATACTCAAAAGAAAAATAGGAATTGGAAATTTTCCCGAGACTAAAATGTGCAACTTTTTAATTTGGCGAAAAATAAAATGGTTGATGTTCTAGTTTGAGGAGATGTGATTCTAACGCTTGCGCAATTATCGTCTCCTACTTCGATTATGAATACACCTGAATAAGTTTTTGAGAAAATTTCACTCAGTTCGAATTGTGCATTTTTCTGCGCAGCTTTTTCCCATCTATTTCTAATGTATTACATCCAGAAAAAGAATGTTAGAAATATCAATTTTAATTTTGTTTAATCACACTCATGAGTAATGATATACTCTCTAACTTAATGAAATAAGGAACGAAAATAGGGAAGACCCATGGATCAGAGGCGTAGCCAAGGGGGGGGGGTTAGGGGGGTCATAACCCCCCCCCCCATGAGGAATTTTTTGCCATACAAAATGTATGTTCTTCTCTACATTATCACACACACGTATACATATATATGAGTTACAGTAGTCATAACCCCCCCCCATGAAAAATTTCTGGCTACGCCCCATGGATTATAATACGCTTTTAATATATAGTACTGTAGTGCATATTTAAAATCTGAAAGTGTTTCAGATTTTCTTACTTTTTTTTCCCTTTCCGTTTTTTGATAAAGGCCAGTATATCCAGAAGTTCTTCAGAATTAATATAGGACGAAAATAATTTTTACCTTTTTGTAGGTTTTAATCATTTAGCTATCTAATTTTTGTAACCAGGGGCGGCCCGACACGGTAAGTATCGCATCTGGGAGCCGGCTTCGAAGGGGCGTCATTTCGAACTCAAAAACTAACTAGAGCATAAAAGGGGGAGTCTTCTTTTAAATTAGCAGGGGGCGCCACTTACCCTAGGGCCGCTCCGGTTTTTAACCATCTTAATTTTAAATACCATTCAGAATCCGAGAGATTCCAGTGCCTAGGAACAGGATTCTCTCCGAACAAGATTTATTAAGATGGCGAACAAACTAGTCGCCGGAATTGGCTAGTCAATCAATAAAAGCTTTCGGAAATTTTAGAACTTAAGGAAGGTATCAAGCAAAAGCAATCTAAAATTTTTAAATTCCGGCCTAAAGAATACTATATTTACAACTCATACATGTGCTGTTTTTTTTTTTTTTTTTCAAAGGGGGTTAAAATTTTTCACAGATCGAGAATTCTACTTTAACAATATGCAATGTCATGAGAGAGAATCATTCAGCATTCTAAAATTATTTCTTAAACTCCATTTACTATAGAACGCTCATCAATTTTTTTTTCCTACTATGCAAGTACTTCTACTTTCTACCTACAGGTTTTGTAAAAAACACCCTGTAGAATAACTGTTTTTTATTAATTTAATGACACTTCTACAGAATTCATTGTGTGAAACAATGGTACCCCGACCAGAGTTACTACAAGAGTATTTAGGCATAGTACAGTTTACACCGCGCTTTACGAAATACACTAGCCAGCAAGTGAGGGAGTAAAATTTCTGCACATTATACAGGGACAGCGCGAACGCAGTCCCAGCTACCAAAAATTGTGCACCCCAAGCAACCGCAATTTGCGGATGTGGCGAACGTCAACCCCTCGAAGTGCAATGAGAGGCCTCTGCTCGGGGGTGCCCCCTTCATGATCAGGGCATTCCCCAGTGCCAGGTAAGTATGCCTTACATGGGCTCACAAAAACTTCCCTATTCTTGTTACTCCATCAAAAAAGTGGTGATATTCAGCATTACGTTTTCCCTGAAATATGGGATTTTAAGTAGTATTATAGTCTACAGAGATCTGTAGTGTTCAATTAGGGGAAGTTGGGGTACAATGAAACAAAAATTACTATTTTTTTTTCCTTTTCAAAAATAAAAGAAATGGACACTTTTAACATACTCTTTTCCACAGCTAAATGAATTTTTATGAGTTTGTAAATAGCTTTTTCATTATTAAAAAATTGCAAAAGGTGAAGGTCGACAGTATTTCCTTGTACCCCGTATACTCGGGGTACAATGAAACACTTAATACTTCACAGACACTCAAATAATATAAGTCAAAATTCAAACTTCAGTATGTATCTTTTATGTAGATTTATAATAAGCATTAATAGACATAAATATGAAATTTAAATGGAAAAAACAAATTTAATTAAACTGTTATAGCATGAGATGAAAAAATAATTCTTTTTATTAGAGGTTAGGCTATAGTTTTAAATTTTATATTAAATTTACTTAAATCAAACTAAAAATTAACATTTATGCTTCTCTTTCTGTATTACCTGAAGGAACAGAAGGTGGTAGTTTTGGTGTAATTAGAGTTTTTCGAAAAACATATATTTCCGAAGAATGCACAAATTTGAAGCTTGACTTACTAGTTTTACGTACAGAACTTCGTATTCCGTTTGATTTAAGTTTATTATATCCCCAACAGAGTACATTTCTACAGGGCCAGATCCAACTGATCACTCGAGCCTGGGAAGAATATGAAAAGGGCAGACCCCTGACATTTTATTCTGACCGTACACATTATATTTTACGACATACATGTGGCTCGGTAACCGGCCTGACGGAAATTTCGCTGGCTTCCCGGTGGGCGTATCCGCGTATCCGGGCCTGCATTTCTTTACATTTGAATTCACCTTCCTTGATTAAAACATAAAGCGATAGTGCTTGTGTCATACATGTTATGTGGGACTAGCTCATAATCTGTATTGTTTGGATTTTAGTTGAAAGACAATCTGGATTGTCACCATTTTCAGAGTCTGAAGAGGAAGGAGAACGGTTCAGAAACTTCTTTATGTGTTATGCAGATCTCAATCTAAATGTGACATCTTTAATTTAAGTGAATTCATACACCCGGGGTACAATGATTGTACCCCATCTGCAAGTGTTTCATAGTACTCCAAATTGGAATATAAACTTAGTAAGTCACGAAGTACCACACCATAGTGATCACGATATTTGAAAAATAAATACTTATACATACAAAAACATGGCGGTTAAATAAAATTACTTTTAGTAATAAAATTAACTTTCGATGGTGAAAATCCAATAATTTTCTATATCTCTTGGTGTAAAAATGCGACTGTCTCTAAATCACATCAGTAACTGGAACATATATTTGTATAATATGTGTGTGAGAAAGGGCAGATTAAAGGGGGTGGGCGGAGGGGGCTACCGCCAACCCCTCCCTCCGAAAAAAAAAAAAAGAAATTAATGTAAGAAATCCCATTTCACTTCCATAAAATGAATGTATATGTCAATCTTCTAACTAACCGACCCAACCGACAAACTAACCGCTCCCCAATGACAAACTTGCATTAATCCGCCACTGTGTGTGAGTTTCCATTTTCTGTGACAAATGCTATTGATTTTAGGTGGCATGTTTCATTATACCACGTGTTTCATTTTGACCCCTTTCCCCCTAAATAACGACGAGCAGAACGTTTCCATATATTATTAGCACTCGGGTCTATTTCTTTCAAGCACGGGATTTTTGTGTACGCGGCGCGCCGTGGTCAGTTTCCCGTTTGATTCATGTTTTCTGCAGAGTGATTTGATATTGCTAAAGAAAACATCGACTATCCCTTCAGATGATTTTCAAATACCAGGATTCACTTTGTTCGAACGGATAGACAGTGGTTTCTTAAACAGAAAGCCATCTGGAGTTATGATTTTTATAGAGGAAACCTTTATAAAAATCAATTCATAAAAAGAATATGAAACACTTGACCCGTGCCTACACGAGCCAGATTAATGGTGTTCAAATAGTTATTGCGTATATTGAAGATAAAGTGAGATTTGCAGTTACATACGCCAGCCCTCGAATTTCTTATGAGGATAATATAGACGGTATATTCGAAACGTTACTGAAGGAGGATGATTGTTAGACTGTTTTAGTAGGAGATTTTAACATAGAATTAAATTCCGATCAAGGATCCGATTTCATAACTGAAATGGATACTTTAGATTTTCCAATACGCACTCATCCTAAACATTTCACTACTAGGGGCCAAACAACAATGGATGCAATTTTCAGCAACAAAATTTTGCGAACAGGAGTCTATATGAGCACTTACAGTTATCATTTTCTTTATATGACAGAATTGATTGAATAGATTTAAAAAAAGCTGAAATTCTTCCAGCCGAGTGCGTAAATAAAATCTGGAAGAATTTCAGATTTTTTTATTTTTCTATTTTTATTCTTTTATTTACATATTTTATTGAACAAAAGTGCTTGATTTAAGTACGTCCATTATA
Source organism: Cheiracanthium punctorium (assembly GCA_038373885.1). Taxonomy (NCBI): domain Eukaryota; kingdom Metazoa; phylum Arthropoda; class Arachnida; order Araneae; family Cheiracanthiidae; genus Cheiracanthium; species Cheiracanthium punctorium. The sequence goes on along the minus strand of JAWZYV010020038.1, from coordinate 6,436 downwards.
GTAATACATTTCTTTGTAGTGACAAGCATAAGATCTTTGACAAGGGACATTGGTATTCTCAATTTAAGTTACTGAAAAGAATTAACAGCAAATTCCACTACTGTTCAATTTCCTGTCTGACTGACTGAGGGGTATAGTATACAATGGAGTACCTGCACTCGAGGTGCTCATCTCCAGTATGTGGAAGTATCAATGAGTTCTTAATCTTGTGTTTAGATAGAAGCCCTAAGCATGGTGGGTGTTAGTTCAATCCATCAGATAGTCGATGCAGATGTCAGTGGAGGATGGCGAGAGTGGCCATATGGGCCTTATTCTGTTCATGGCGCTCGTCGGATCGTAATCCGGTAACTCAGCCACAGTTTCATTCTGTAAGTTTCTCTTCCTTGACTAGAGCCTTTGTGATAGTTTGTGCACAGTTTTTTTGAAGGTGGCGATCTTGAGATCCCGTCGAATAGTCTGGTTAGACAGGAAATGGTGTCCGTATCTGATGAATCTTAATATGGCGCTTTGACGTCGTTCAAGAATGGTAAGGTTGGATTTAACCGTGTTTGCCCAGACTGTGGCAGCGTAAGTAGCGGTGGGTCTAATGATGGATTTATAGAATAGCACTTTATTATGTCTGGAGACTTTGCTATTGAAGATGAGAGGATGATGGCGGCGGAAGGCGGCCGTCATTTTGTTTCTGGCATCAGTGATATGCGCCTTCCAAGTTATATTCTTATCTAACGTAATACCAAGGTATTTGGCTTTACTAGTCCAGTCGCTGGTATTATCGTCGATCATAATTCTAGAAGGTGGTAGCCTGTTTGAAAAGTAAATTGCCTGGCATTTGGCAGCATTGAGTGTGATGTGCCATTTGGCAGTGCATTGCAGGATGAGATTAAGGTGGTGTTGGATTGTTTTCTGTAGCGTGGTCTTGTAGGTCGATCGGCCTATAACAGCCGTGTCGTCCGCGAATAATGCTAAAGTGGTATGTTCGCTTTGTGGAATATCGTTGGCATAAATATTGAATAATGTGGGCCCAAGTATGGATCCTTGGAGGACCCCGCTTGAGATGGGCTCCTCGTCAGACAGGGCATTGTCATCCCGGACGACGAATCTGCGGTTTTGTAAGTAATTATGAATGAGCTTAATGAGGCTATCGGGGAACTGAAGTTCAAAAAGTTTGAAAATCAGTCCATCATGCCAAACCTTGTCGAAGGCTTTGGCAAGGTCCAGTAGTACGATGGCTGTGTGTTCCTTGCTGATGTACGCGTCTAAAATACTTTCAATTACTCTGGGAAATATACACAGAAGAAGGGGGGGGGGGAGAAATGACAACCATGGGTTAGCGGGATTCTAACCCGAGACCTCACCGCTAGCAGGCGGCTGGCAGTGACGGGTGCGCAGACCCACAGAGCTATGAGATTCCGCTGTTGAATTTCCAGCTCGAATTACTATTTATTTATTTCAAATAAAAGAACGAATTAACTGGTATATAAGCCTTCAATTCAATGAATATCGCTAAATTTGGAAGTTGTTAGCATCCATTTCTCTAAACTGTGGCTCCAAATACTATTTTATGGAAATTGAGTAACTGTGTGCAATTTAATTTATTTCTTGCTCTGCCTCCTCATAGGAGATCCAAATCTTAACATTTTCGCCTATGGTAGCACATATTCATAAGCTTTATTTAATTTTCCTGTCTTTAATTCACGAGTACTAAAAGTTATTTTCAGAAAATGTTTTGATAATACAGAGTTACACATGTAAAATTTTCTTTTTTTATACATTTTTTAAAGAAAATAATATTAATTGTTTATACAATTCATGTCGAAAATTTATTTGCGTATTCGTTCAGGCATCTCCAAAAACAGGAAAGTGTCATGGTAATAATCTAGGCGGGAACGGCTTAGAACCTTCCGAATATTTCAAAAGTTCTTTATTTTACTCTATGGCGCATTATCTTCATCGTCATATAGAAACCGTTTTCAAGCACCTGTGGTGAATGCCTTTTACGTCTGCTGAAGCAAATGGGACGTACAACTTTTTATTTAAAATGAAAAATGCAAACTGAGGGCTAGCAAGGAACATAAAGAAAAGCTAAAGCTTTCAGCTCAAGCACCCACAGAAAAAAATCACGTGGGTGCGGAGCCTTCAGAAAATTTCATGAAACAGTTTTCGTTACTCTTGTAGGAAAACACCTATTGACAATATTATAATTTTATAATAGCGTTATTATTATCGTTTTTTTTTTTTTCATTCAAAATCCGTTCATGACCAAAAAAAGCTATAAATTACATATTTTGCAAATAGCTCTGTCGTTTGCGCCGGCTTCTTGTTGTGAAATGTATTTTCCTCCACAGTACTTTTCAGTAATTAGGTAATTATGTTATTTCACAGTACACGGAGAGCTTAAACTTAGTTTCATCAAATTTATATCACTGTTGGGTAGATCCATTAAAAATACACCTGAAGTGATTTGCATTACATTCTGCTGCCGTCCAATAGTTAAGCCCGCCCACATTGAATATAACTCCGCCTTTAAATAAAAATGTAAGAATTTTTTTATGTAACAAATGTGTTATTTGGAAAAAAAGGAGGGGAGGGGAAGAGCAGATGTACGCTCTCTTTATTTAGATTTCCCTCCTCCGGATTCATTCACACAAGTGGATTTTATTAGCAGTACCTACTATTTTTAGTAACCTGAAAAACAATCAGCAAAGAAGAAAATAAAAAGTCTAGAAATGTGACGCACATATATTTATTCATCGAATGTTATTTTGCAACTCTTATTTTAATATTTTAGTAAATGAAAATTACTAACGGAAATAAATTCTACAAAAATATAAATTTTTGTCGTTGTCTTATCTAAAGATAATCTACATAAAAGCTATGAGAAGTAAGACAAGTATAAACAATTAATTTATTTTACATACCTATTTTCCGCAGTATAATTGGGTTTAAAATATTAAACGCAATACAATATAAATTTTAAGCTATTTAAAACAATTGCAGAGTCCTATTATGACAGTAAAAATTAATGTGGGCGTGGTCAAATATAATTTTATGTTAATATTTTAAGGAGCAGATTTTTTTTTTAATACTAAATGAAAAATATTAAAATAAAGTTAAAACAAAATTTAGAAATTAAAATTGCGTTGTATGCTACAAACTATTTTTAAAATTGCTTGTAAACTCATTATTTGTTAAGTTACTATCAAATTAGTAAGTTCTATATTATTAAGTAAAATGTGAACGAAATTGAGAATTATTGAATATTTGCTCAATGTCAATTGAACTTTTAGAAAATAACTGACTTATCAGTCCATAATCATGTTCTATATATCCAAGATACAAATTTAAAAATAAAATTAAGAAACATTGTTAAAAGCCACCACCACTTTTTATTGATAGTTATTTTGCAAGGTTCTTCTTTGAGAACCTTACTCCGCAACCGTCCTTGTCATGGGCAGTATCTGTTCGAGGAACGATAAGTGAGAGCAGTGTGCTGACAACCATGTGACACCTTGTCTACCGCACCGCCGGGCAAAAATGCTTGGTTTGGGTGCAATTTTTGGAACCCTTCGCGGGTTGTTGAAAATTTTCAGAAATAGTAAGCCTATCGTAATGATCGTCAATCATACTTTATAAACTGTCGTGTCGGGTAGCCAACGTTGCATTATGTAATTTGCACAGTAGATATTAGGTTGGCGAATAATTATCAAGCGTTTCCCCATTTGGCGAAACAGTCCAAACTTTCGATGCAGGGAATGGTTTGCCCTTTCAAATCTGGTGACACTAGCTTCGAAAAAAACGCCAGGGAAAAGGAAAAATGCCTGATAATTATGCACCAACCTCATACTTTTACTTTCTTGATATGGAATTAAAATACTATACCTAGTAATTCATTTATAATAATTTTTACTTCCAGATTTTGACGAAAAAATCGATTTTGACTACCTCTAATTTTACTTTTGAGAATTTTTGCTTGACATCTCATCGTACGCGTGTATGTGTGCTCATGTAATGCATGTATAAACCATTTTGACCGACCACAAGTCCATTTTCACCAGTTTTTCCAAGACGTCTGTACGTATGTATATAACTCCTGTATCTCAAAAACTATTAGTCGTAGAATGTTGAAATTTCATATTTAGGATTTTTGTAACATCTAGTTGTAATATCCTTTTTTGGTTCCAATCGACTCGATAGTTCATTTTATCTTAGGTACTTAATGCGCCAAATCTTATAAATAAAAATGAAATTCTGTTTGTTTGTTTGTTTGTGGATTTGATTCGTATACAAATCCACAAAAATGGACCTATCGGCCTGAAATTTAGCACAGATATGTAAAATAATATAGAATAAATCGTAGTCCACTTTTAAACTTTGAAAGTCTACCCGTTCCCGGAATTTAAGAGATTTTTTATGCTCTTCACGCAAAAAGCTTTCCGTAATTGTAACCCCTGTAGTGAAAAAAGCGTGAAATAAGGATCGTGGTTGCCATGTGTGTCGATTTTGCCGAATAAAATGTTTTAAATTCTCAAAGTAAAAATAAAAGAATAATAATGATTTTTTTTTGTTAGTTTATATTCGTAAGGTTATTTTTTTTTTAAATTATAATATCGTGTGCATGGGAAATCAGAGCAGGAATGTAATGCTTTACACGCAAAACAATAAAAATTGAAGATTTCCGAGGCTAATGTGAAAATTTTTTTAGTTTGGTGAAAAAATTAAATGGCTGAAATATGGATTTTGAGTAAGTGCGTTCTAGCGGTTTGCACAGTTTTCGACTTGGCGCAATTTATTGAGAGCTTAAGGAAATAGATTTTTGAAAACAAGTGCAAAGGTTTTATTAGAATACAGCGTTAAATTTTAATGATCCGTGAAGAAATAATGCAGTTATTAAGGGATTTCAAGAGATCTAACTTCAGAATTCTCGCCAATTGAGTACATTGATTTAAGTTGGGGGAATTCCGCCAAATTTCAGAAAATTGAAATCTTCTCATTTAGTACATCGGAGTAACGATGAATAAAACACATTATAGTTGATAATTAAAAAAAAATCGGCTGTATTAAGGGATTCCAATTTTCAAATAAATGCGTGCTACTCTTTGGCGGTCGAACCATTTCCCATATTGATTGCTGCTAAGTCAATGTTTCGAATGATTCCCTGAAAAAACTCTTGCAAAATGGCGTATGTCGGCACTTTGGCGAGGCTTAGATTTGAAACTGGATTTTATTTGAGACTGGTATATATAATAACACTGGTTATAGATAAAAATGAATATTGGTATGTGTTTATGAGGTTGAAAAACTCCAGCACCGTTGAGCACCGTTGCACGATGAAATTTGGTTCACCTAAGTCTTTTATGATGGATAAGGTTTTTATGCTATCCGTTTTCCTTAACTTGCCACTTGGTGCCGCAGCACAACGTTGAATTCTATTCCGTTTAACCGTTTGCTATGCGAATATCGTCCAACCGATTTCGATGAAATTTGGTACACGCGAATATTAGAACACGAAGAATATTTTTCACTATCCATTTTGCGGTAACTTGTCTCTAAATGGCGCTGCAAAGCATCAACTTCTATACCGTTCGACCAATCGGCATAAAATTTTTTATACTTACACATTTGAGCACGAAGAATATATTCTAACTGCGTTACTTTTGATGTTACTCACCACTAGATGGCACTGCAATGCATTATTATTTTAACTCGCCACTAGATGACGCTGCAGCAGGCCAAATTTTTGACCATTCAAACGGTCGCTATGAAAATCAGTATACATAGCTATTTGAACAATGAGAATATTTTGGCGTTATCCATTTTGCTATAACTCGCCACTTGACGGCGCTGTAGCAAATCATTACTTTAATTAACTACTAGATGGCCCTGCAGTGCATCACTTCTTGACTGTGCAAAGGATCGTTATGAAAATTGGTATACATAGATAGATGAACACGGGGAAGAGTTTGGCGCTATCCATTTTCCTATAACTTGCCACTAGATGTCGCGTCAACACATGAACTTCAGGACTGTCCAGCCGATAGTCATGAAAATTCGTATACATCGATATCTGAATGCGAAAAATATTTTCGCCGTATCCGTTTTGCTAAAACTCGCCACTAGATTGCGCTACGCCGGGGCGGGCACTTGCTCATGAAGCATCCAACAGTAATAAGACCCGAATTACTGGCCCTTTTATTATGGGAGTACCCAGCTGGCAGCAAACGTTAGCCTTATGAAACAATGAAAAAGTGAACGGCAAAACCCAAGCCGTGAATCGAACCTGCATCCAAGGAACGATAGACTGGTTCATTAGCCACTGCACCACCTGAACTGAACTGAACTGAAGTTGGAGTTTAATGGAGTACCTGCATCACATGCTTACCTCCAGAGTGTAATTAAAGTGTGTTTTTTAAGATCTTGTAATAAAAGTCCCCAAAAG
>JAWZYV010020037.1:0-22646 GCA_038373885.1 Cheiracanthium punctorium | reverse complement strand
TTGCCGCCCGGGGCGGACCGCCCCCCCCTTGCTACGCCACTGGTTGCACTGAATTTGAGACTAGTACATTCTTGAATCTTAGCTAAAGTGAGCAGCACGTGGTGAACGCCAGACGTGTTTTGTGACGTAGGGAAGGGGGGGGGGGAAGCACTGTAGCAGGCCCGAGGAGTACAATAGAGAAGGCCCTGAGCCTACTCAGCCTAATGGGTAATTCGGCCCTGTTTAGCTATGGTCCCCTTTCCCGTGACCCACTGCCCTTCATCCTCTATAATTTTTATGGTCTTGTAGCAGTTACGCTAGATTTGGATTCCACAAATTAATAATTTACAAGCATAGGTGCTCCTTAGAGTGCTTTGAAAGAAGAGGAAGGCTATTTGCGAGGGAGGGTGGGGGTCGAATACGAGTATAATATATCACGCACACACAATTCACACATTTTTCTATAAACCATTTTTTTTTTATTTTGAGAGATTTCTTTCATTGTGGGTTCGGGGCAACCACCCCATCCATTCTCACCTTAATGAGGCTCGTTGTAACTTCCCCTTCCCATGTCCTCCATGTATGGATGGATATGGATGAACGCCCATATTTACAAAACGGCTGCTTATTTTTCTATCAAGGAACAACGTCTGAGCACATAGTCAGAATATTGTGTGCACACTTTAGTGTTATTACAAAATAAAGTAAATTAGTCAGAGACCAACGATTTTCTAGAGAGGAATTCTCTTTCAGCAACACAATGCGATATGTATGCACATAATTAAGATCTCTTCATTTTGAGCCCTTGTCCAAGCTCGGCTTGGGCCCTCGTTTTTTAATATTTTTTCCTTCTGGGGGGGGGGATGGTCAATCTAGGCCCTTTAATCAATTATCATTTGGGGGTCATGAACCCGGTGACCTCCCCTGGAAAACTATTCTTTCTAGAGTGGCCACAAAAGTTTTGAAAAGTTTGTCTGACCACACAGGTTGAGTAACTTTTTCTGTCCTGTTAACGGTGAACGTGAATTTTGGACTGAGCAGTCGAGTTTTCCAACCGGTAATTACTGAACTGTCGGTTGAACCGCCCGTTAAAGTTAATGGTGAATTCGGGCGCTGGGGCTGGTGGTCCACTCGTCGATTGAGATGGACTTAATCCTCACCCCAGCATTATATATTGAAAATTAATGAAAAACAGCATTTTGGATATTTCTGAAATGCTACTTTTTAAATTAGCAAGAAGAAAAATAAACTCGCTATTAAATTTTTCTAAACTTTGGTTTTGGTTTATTACGTAGATGACTCTCCTAAGACAAAAATTACTACATACGATAATAAAGCAGGTTTATCGAAGTAAGATGATAGCTTTCTTTTGTCTGTGCTGCTGTTAGATTTAACTCAAAACGCCCTTTTGGTTCCGATTTTTATTTTACGGTTTATTTTGGTTTATTTTACACAGATGTTTGTTTGTGTGATTATGACAACTCTATGCTAGGGCGATCTGCCAAGGATGGGGCTGCCTTGGTAGGAGGGCTTTCTAAGGGATTCTAACGCTTATTCACGTTACATCTCAAGAAAACCTACCAAAATTCCAGACCGTTAGATCGACAGCGGCGCGATGGGACCCGAACACATCTATTTTTGCATAGATGACGATTTAATTTTGATCAGCTCTTATTTATAAGCAAAAGCTTCTTGAAACATCAAATAAAACTTTGAAAATTATTAAATTGCTCTACATAAAATATCTCAGTAAAGTATTTTTTTTTTTTTTCATTCACAGTAAGTAAATGTACTTGAAGAATAATGCCCTATCCTTCAGACTAAAAAAGAAACACTTTCAATGTGGTAAGTTTTACCCACATAACTTTGAGCCACATTTACCCACATAAAGTTCGAGTATTACAAATAGCGGTTTACTGTTTACAAGCAAAAAATAACTGAAACCATTGACGGATCTAGAGGGGGGAGGCAGGACCCGGGGCATGTGTCTCCTTCCCTTCAGATGACCTGAGTATAGACAATAAAAAATTGACTTATTTTGTGAATTCAAATGCATTTGAATTCGTAAAATTCAAATAATAATTTTAAAAAATGTGTAACCCATCCCTCCCCAGAATTTTTTTTTTTCGGATTCGCCACTGACTGCAACTAAAAATAATTGTTAACTTCTAAAATATTTTGACATTCGTCTGTTCAAATTGTCTTTGATACATAGTTTTACAAGTTGGAAAAGATGGAAGGTGTAATAAAGCTGTACATTTTAAAATTTTACTATTTCCGGAACAAAGGAGAAATTTTTTTCGGGACAAAAGTCTGTGACATGATGTCCCCTTTACACGAGGAGTTCGCAGTACAGTAATTGACGTGTAAAAGTCGATTTCTACTCGATAAAGATTAAGCATCAAGAAATATAGTCTCCATATTCTTCATTTTGGATAGAAAAAATCTGAAAATCAAGTGCATGATGAGAATCATGTAGCACGGCTGACGCACTCAGGCCCTTTTGAATATATTGCCTGGATACACAAATGCAACATTCTAACCACGGCAGCTAGCGACATTTTGATGACGTCACCACCATCGATTAGATGCTTGCGCACACTGCTCAATAGTCAAGTGAAATCAATCGCTCCATGAGAGAGGGAAAGATACAGTTTCCAGGTGTGTTGAATACAGCTTTTGTTCTCCAAATATGCTTCTATAATGGGCTTTTGGATTTTACACATTTTAAATTCATTCTTTATTGGCTCCAAATTCATGGATTTGTTAAGGTATGTTTGATTTCCTGCAACACTTTCAGTAAAAAATAAAAGCAGCACATGTTTTGTGATCATGGCATGTTTACGTTCTAAAACTGATAAGAAACGCTTAGAGAAGAAAAAAATAATAGTAAACAAATGTCTTTTATGTTATATATAGATGCACATATTTTAAATGTTTGTACTTAATTTTTAAATTTATGTTTCAGTTGCAAATTATCAACTGATATATGAAAATTGCAAAATCTTTTAAGAATTCTCAGAGGTTTGTGTTTTCAATACATAGAGATTCAAATGTTACATTATATTTAGAAATCTAACGATACATGCATTTAAGATTCTTTTTATGTACTGTAATTTTTACAATTAAAAATTCAAGCTTTTGAGTAATGCGCAAACCTTTTTGATAAAGTTACAAACAGCACCTAAAATTTCCTTACACGAATGGCGAATTTTTATACATTTAATATACAGAGGTTTTTCTCTGCAGGTAAGTTTCGAGTTTCGAAATAAAAAATTAAATTAACAATTTTAAAAGGAGATGCTATTTTGAACACTATACTTGTGATCATTACATAGTGAAAACCAAATTTCTGTTGCTATTGTAACTTATACCCTCTGGCAACTGCAGAGCGGGATAAGGTCCTTCATATAGGACGGCGATAGGCGAAAGGAGCGGGTTCCACGTTAATGAGTACGAGTGAGAGGAAGTCCGACTTTGCTACGGGATCTCTTAATTTAGAAGCCATTCCAGATGATAGACGTAGCACCTGGATCAACACCTCCAGAGATATCGTTTAAACATTGAAGCCACGATCATATTTTACGTGCATCTTTTCCCACAAACATACACAATCCCAGAGCAGTCCAGCCGAGAGAGATGTTATCCTCTTAACTGCTAACCAAGGTCGGCGCCTCTTAACTTTCGGTGTTCTTATGGAAACCGACTTACCGACTAGGCCACTTCTGGATTTCTGTATTTTCTTGCTTCTGTTATTTTAAATTTACACTAGTACATTTTTAAGAAAGGGTTTTCAAGGGAGTAATTTGAAACAATGGGTTTATTTTGAGGGAAAAGTAAATTTATGCATAAGTATATATGCAGGGTGTCCCAAAATGGTGGTAACGGGCTTCAATTCTTTATCTATTAGCGATAAGTGGGGAGTGTAACTTGAAAAAAGTTCAAAATAAGGTTGCAATAAGATTCCGTTAAGAAAAAAGTCCTCTCGCAAATTTTCATAAAGTAACTCTTTTTAAATTTGTATACGGCCCCCGTGCAAAACAATTCCCAGGTAGTAAAACGTGTCCCATATATTCGTGAGGTGACATACAAAATTGGAGAATTATACCTTAAAAAGTCTCAGAGATATGAATATAAATATAACGCTGACTTAAATCACTTTCCATGTCTCTCCAAGGTAAAAAATCATGTCGAATGAGCGCATTTCAGGGGTCATACAGAAATTAGATAAGAAAATCTTTTTTTACCCACTAGCAATAAACGTTTCCATTCAAAATCGTGTATATCCCAGATCATCTTTCTTCAAAGATATCTCTGCGACGTTGTATGATGAAAGGCTGAAATTTGTTACATTCCCTCTTTAGTGCATGGGGCATATTTTACTAATTGGAAATGTTTTTGTATGGGTGTCGTATACAAATTTAAAAAGTGTAACTTTTTGTAAATGAACGAGAGGAGAAAAATGCGAGAAAAATGAAAGAAAGCGTATGAGTTTTGCCAATGCATTTTTTTAAAGCAAATAAACTAGAAAAGTGTTAATTATGTGAAAATGTTTAAAGTAATATTATAAATAAATTTATCTCTAAAATGTATTCTACTACAAACCTAAAAAGTGTTATTTATAGAATAAACAAGGATTTTAATCATCAGGGCTGTGCTTAATTGAGGAGGGGAGCAAACTGAACGAGGAAACACAGGGCCACAAATTTCAGGGTTGCTAAAGAACTTTTCCATTTCATGGATACCAAATAGTCCATTCACAACTTTTATTATTTTTTCCTTGTACTGCGGAATTTTTCTGAAATATCCCAGTTTCTAAGATTTAACTTTGAAGTTTTAAGATTTGATTATTTGAAAAGAAATATAGAAATAAACTAAATTTCATCTCGTTATTGACAAACTACCTATGCAATTCGAAACATATTTTTTTCTCCGGGAAGAAAGGGAAAAAAAAGACATGAAAAAAGAGAAAATGGATTTATCTTCGAATCATTTACAATAAAATGTTAATTATTTCACAATTTTTCGATGCATCGTCAACTATAAATGGTTATATGCGAATGGTTTTGTTCGTTTACACCCTCTCAAAAAAGTATTCAAATGTAATTCAAAGTTCTTATGTGGGTTTCTTGTATAAATTTTATTGTTCTTCATAAAGTGTGAATCCAGTAGTATTTAACAAAATTTTCTTATATTTTCTACGAGTTGTATGATCCTCGAAAAATTAATTATTTATTAACAAAACTAAAATAAGAAATGAATGCATGTAAGAAATGTAAATCTATATCTGTATTTATATATATATGCATATCTATCTATCTATCTATCTATCTATCTATCTATATATATATATATATATATATATATATATATATACAGTTGTGACTAAAATTGTGGACACTTTAGGAAATTATTTTTGTTTTCAAAGTTCGTATATGTATATAAAATGTTATATTAAACAAAATGCAAAATCTTTTACACCATTTTAAAGATAATTTAATGCTGATTTCAATACAAAAAACAAAATTAAAATATCTGCAATACAAAAAAAAAAAACCTAAATGGTAATAATTATCGAGACACATTAGATACTGAAGATTGTAGTGAGCTATCAGCAGTTAGTAGGGTAGCCTTAATTTTCGATTACAGCTTCACATCATGTTTCATTGAGCTGACCAGAGTTTTAAGCTCAGAAAAATAACAGTGATTGACCTGGAAAGTTAGAAATTACAATCCACTTCATCACTGTATTTGTTTTTCAGATTAAAGCAATTATAACTTTTATTCTATTGCACATATTTACATTTAGTTTTGTGCATTTAAATCATTATTGAATTCTCTTTATGTATATGTATATGTAAAGACATATTTTATACGATTATTTGTTCTTATGATCTGTTTAATTTACCAACTTATTTTTATTGCATTATAGAATGTAGATAAAAACTGCTCTTAACATGTTAAATGAACGTTTCAGATATTTTGATTTTTAGGCTTAACATGCATAAACATTGCTGTTAATTGTCATTTTTACAAAATATCAAAACTCAAATTTAAATTAAGATATTTCTTTTCTTGAAATTTTATTTTGATGTTTGAAATCACTCTTATAAATTTTAACTACTTTATCTTAAAAATTGAAGAAGTCAACTTTTTTGGGAGCAGAAAAATTCTGAAAGTACGTGAGAGTTCATAACTTAACTATAAAATGAAAAAAATATATAGCTACATTCATTGTAGAGATTCTTAGTGATTAAATCAACTATTTTAGAGAATTTTACCAAAGTTTGACATTAGAATAATTTTTTTTTTATTTAGAATGTTTTGCGATAACACAAAATTTTAAAAATCTTATTTTGAGCAAAAGCAGAAACTATACTTAAACCCAAGCTTTACTTGAAATAACTAACATCAAAATTTATTAACTAAAGTTCTAAGAAAGAAAGGTAGCAACAATTTTTAAACTGTCCTAAAAGGTAAAACATCCGTGTGTATGTATGTTTACTACTAAGACAAATACAGAAAAATTACCTTTCCTTTTGAACTTGCATTTTAAAGGTGACCGAGCATCTTAAACAAAATTAACTAGTAAATTTTTATTTATATGGAAGGAACATTCAAAAGGAAGAGAAACAAATTATTCATTCGATATGATTAAAAATAAATAAATAAATCCAAATTCATCCAAAAATGTCCCATCGAAGTTTCTAATTTGTGTTTAATTCATATTCCCTTCTTTTCTCCCAAATAAAAAAATATTCAAATATATCATACTGAAATAGTTTTCAAACTTAGTTGCCCACTTTAGAGGCTTCTAAAATGAGTTCTGTTGGTCCAAATGATATAAAATTTGAACTACGAATAATTCAAATAATGAGCTTGACATTTATTAAATAAAATCGTGAGGCGTACTCGGAAAGTAAGTTCCGTTCTGAAAGAAAAAAAAAAATAATAAAATATTTTTTTTCAAGCCAATTTTATTTTTACATGAAAGAGCGTACCTTTAACTATTTTTCTATACAGTTGCCGCCAATGTTCAAACACTTGTCGTAGCGGGTTACCAGCTTTTCTATACCTTCTTCATAGAAACTTCCCGCCAATGACGATAACCACGACTCCCCTGCATTTTTCATTTCATCGTCGGATTCAAAGAGCTTTCCCCCTAGCTCGTGCTTCATGCCCAGGATCTGGTGGTAGTCGGACAGCACCTAGTCTAGACTGTACGGCGGGTGATCGAACTGCTCCCAACGAAACTGTCGAATCATCCTTTGAATGTCATCACCATCATGAGGCCGAGCATTGTCACGGAGCAACACAATTCCTTTACTGAGCATTCCTATGCGTTTGCTTTGAATTGCACGCCATAGTTTTCTTTGTCGTAGTCGTGGTTATCGTCATTGGCGGGAAGTTTCCACGAAGAAGGGTCAGAAAAGCTGGTAACCCGCAACGCAAGTGTTTGAACATTGGCGGAAATTATGTAGAAAAATAGTTTAAGGCATACGCTTTCATGTAAAAATAAAATTAGCTTGAAAAAAAATTTTTTTTTTTCAAAACGGAACTTACTTTCCGAATACGCCTCGTAATTGGTGCTAAAATTCATCAATATGTGGCTCAATGAAACAAATCGTAATATTTGTATACAATGAAAATCTGGAACATCATTTGTTTGCATGAACGCGTGCCTCCAAACATTATTCTTGGAATAAAAAGAAGCAACACGAGCATTCGTTATATTTTGCTCATCATAGCTATGTTGCAAGAAAAAGCATTATGGGCAAAAGTGTTCTACCAGAACCACGAGAATTCCGCTGCAGCTTTCGAGGAATTACTAGGAAGACAAGAAAAGGTCCAATGTCTCCATTTGCAGATGATACTGAAATTTGAAGCAAATGGGCAACTTCGCAGGCAGCGAAAGAAAGCAAATCTAGTCACGAAAATGTGGTTACCGTGGTCGTTGAAGCCAGCAATCAGCTGCCTCGTGGTAGTATGAGCGTACCAGCTGATATCCGTGTAGCAAATTAAATACTTTTATGTGCATTGCACTGTGCCACTTATAGGTTCATTTTCATATTAAATTTTTTAATTTAACAAACCACAAATGATGAATTTGTTCAAATAATCCTAAGGGTTTGTTCAAATAAACCCTTTGGATTATTTGAACAAATTTTTATCGTATTTGAACCAATAAAACTCATTCTAGAGTTCTCTGATGGGTCAATTTATTTCTTCATAACCCTGTATTTATGCTATAAAATTGAAAAAAAGATACACAAATAAATAAAGACACAGAAATAAGAAAGACCAAAGACCGGAGAGATAGCCCCATTTTGCCACTAAGCTGCAGTAATTTATCACTTCTCACTGTTGTAAATTATGAGTCAACTTGTGCCGCAGTGGCCTAGTCGCTAAGCTCTGTTCGCATAAGAACACGGAAAGTTAAGAAGCGCCGACTTTGGTCAGCAGTTAGGAGGGTAACAACATCTCTTGGCTGGACTGCTGTAAGACTGAGTATGCTAATGGGAAAAGATGCACGTAAAATAGTATCGAGGCTCGAATGTCCTGTATGTTCAAAGCGGTTAGGAGGGTAACAACCTCTCTTGGCTGGACTGCTGTAAAACTGAGTATGCTAATGAGAAAAGATTCCCGTAAAATAGGATAGAGGCTAGAATGTCCTGTATGTTCAAGCGATACCTCTGGAGGTGTAGATCCAGGTACTACGTCTCTCATCTGGTATGAGTTCAAAATTAGGAGACCCCGAACAAAGTCGGACGCTACACACTGGGGCTCATTAAAATGCAAGCCTTCCCCTTTCGCCCTAAATGGAGAATCTAGTTTCGCTTGCCAGAAGGCATACAAAACAAGGAGATGAGTCAACTTGGTGTGATTTATCACTCCTTTAAAATTTCTATTATGAATCACCCTGTCCACTCTAAATGGCGATCATTTTTTAGGAGAACTTTCCGATGACCTTAGAGAACCACAAAGAAGATCCGGAATGCGCTTACCTCGTGCGCGAGGAGTCATTGCCTGCTTACAAATCTCCGGATCGACCCGATGAGACCCAAGCACCCAGACTTTTCAAACCCGATGAGGAAGAGGAGGAAGACTCAGGTCTTCATACCGTAGCCAAATTTCATGAGCATTTGCTTGATCAAGTAAGAGCATTTACTTAAAGATTCCGAGTAAAGTAAACACTAAAACTGGAAAAAAAAACACCAAATTGTAGGATAACAAAATATTCACTCTAAATCCAAAATCAAAAAGCAGTTTTTTGTCTCATTTGGGTCAATTTTGATTCAGCGGTGAGTTCCATATGGGAAATCACTGTCCTAAAAAAAATTCCAGGAATTCCGGAAATTCAGTATTTTCTCTAATAATAACAATAATAAAGAAAATTATTTTTTCCGCCATCCGGTTATTATAAAGTGTGGATAGTAAAACGGATAACGATGTATATATTTTGGTGTTCATAAAAGATTAGGACTCTTTAATTTAGTACTGATTAGCTGAAAGCTTGTTTTTGCACAGGGAGAACCCATGCTAAGCACTTTTAATTGCAGAACCAACCGTGTTTACTCGCGTAATAATCGCTCTTTTTTGCCAATTTTTCATGGTGAAAGTCTAGGTGCGACAAAAATGCGGTTGAAATTTACTGCATAATATTGTAACTCTAAAGCTATTTTTTCTGCTTCAAATGGGGGTGCGACTATTATACGAGGGTGACTATTACGCGAGTAAACACGGTATAGAAAACAAAAATGTTTTTTTTTTTTTTTCTCTCTGAAATTGCTTCGTATACTTTTCAACAGATGTGACAGTAATTTATTTTAAAATCTGAAATAAAAGTGAGATGCATAAGCGAAAAAAATACTGAAGTAATTTTTTTTCCGAAAAGTTATGCGTCGCTGTTCGGGATTCTCGAAGAAATACATGAGTGCTTTACCATTTATCGTATGCCAAATCGTGAATTAAAGACGGTTACCGAGTAAAAAGATGATATGTATTATGAAGCCTCATAATAAATTCTTCTATACTTGTCATCAAACTTGCAAACTGCTGTGTCATGTCAAAAAATCCTTGTTTCTTGAAAGGACTTAATTTACTAGGGAATCATCGATGGTAGCAAAGGGTTTTTCTGGTTCCTTTGACCCGCGTGTACACGTTGAACATGCTTGTTTGTTGTGATTCCATGGTGAAATTAACAGTGTACAGTTATTTAATAGTGGTATTTAAGAAGTGAAATTTCATTTTTTTATATTAAATGTGGATAAGTTGTCTAAAGCTGTAATGAATTTGCGTTATGTTGTTTTGTATATGAATTGTGGTGAAAATTTGAAAATGTTTGTTGGACAGAATATTTAACGTATCCTGGGTAGGGTTAAATTCTGCTTATTTCGGTGCTTTTTGATGCATCAATGCCATTAATTACGGAATTAAATAGAAGATTTGAGTATGTGCTTTTGTTTATTTAAATATTTATTGACTGATTTACTGAATTGGTATACGGTTGAGATTTAATATTATTGTTTTCTATTGTAGTGTTATCGTATGCTGGGTTATTTTAATTTTATGAGAATTGCTGCATAATGATTTGTGATGAAAAATGGCGATTTTTAGTGTTTTAAGAAAGATGGATAATTTTATTCGATATATGGGTTTACTTACAATGATTTGCAGGAATCGGGTACAATACTTAGGTTTAATATGAATCAATGTATAAGGATTTTTGGGCTGTTTGTGCTGAGGTTTGATTTTATTCTGGTTTTAGTAGTGTAAATTTTGTATATTTTGAAGATATTAAAACTGAATGAATCTCTGGAGGGCAGGGAGGTAGTCGGTATATTTGAGTGTTTTTCTATTAATTTTAAACTGTGGTTTTAACATAATAAGGGAAATTTTGCTGTATATTTTTCTGCAGAAACATATTTTAGTACTTTGCCTCTTTTGAAGGTTTTATTTTATTTATTTTTTAACGTACCCATAGCCCAGAGCTAGTGCTTTGCTTATATTCATTTTCTTTGTAATTGCATTTAAATATGTCTGCAAATGTTTTAATAAGGCGTTTAGACAAGTGTATTGTAGTTTCGGGTTTATGTTTCCTTATATAACTACGTATGTTTTTGTTATGTTTGGCGAGAAAACAAAGTCGCCAAGGTTAGACGTTGGTGACAAAAAAAGTCGCCAACTGAACCTGCCCCCGCTTACGATATTATTCCCTATATTTTCATCAAATGAAGCTACTAAAGCAATCGTTAAGTCTACTTATTTGATGGTGTCAAAAAATATTTTTCTAATTATATTAATTTTTATTATCAGTTTATTTAAATGTGCTTTTTTCCTTTCGATTTTTGCATTTTAGTTGATTTCTTTTTCTTTTTTTATATACATTTATGTAATTTAAGTAATTGAAGTAAGTGCTTTTTCTTAAAATGTGTTCATAAATTTGTTTGGGTGTAAATACTGTCAATGAATGTGTTTATAACATGGCATAAATATTCTCTAGTAGCAGACAATTGTAAAAATTAGTTCCAACACATGTTCAGAAAAGAGTTTTTAAGACCATTCAAAGTACTTAGCGAAATAAAATGCCGTGTAAATTAAAAAAGAAAAACCTAGAAAGATTAATTTTTGATAATTTATTCATAAAATTTAACTCATTAATGAGGCATATGATATTATATAGTTTCTTTTTGTACGGAAATATATTTATAAAGAAATTGGGATGGTTATTCGAGTTGATATAACGTGGTTTGGAAAGTATATTATCAGAAAAGTCATATTTTAGTACTCGATGTTTTTTTTTTCTTTTTCAAGATTTACACAAAAATTGGAATTTTACTTTAGCAGTAACTTTAAATATATGAAAATCGAACAACGAAACTACGAAACAAATACTACGAAAACAAATACTTTTATACATTACAAATCTAAACATGGTCAATTTTCGAGCATACATTTTAGACAGATTAACGTAGTATACGGCTAATCCGCTACTTCCAGTTAAACACATCCCCTCTCCACTTTTTAAGCCAAATGACGTTTTTAAGACCTCGAGAGACCCTTCCACACACACACACACACACACCCTTCTACGAAACTTGTCGACAGATATACTAATCAATAAATTTTGCGAAGCAAAATAAAAAGTAAAAATTTTTAGCATTATTATTTTGCGCATATAAGGCAGAGTTGCACAATATAAAGCAGCACTCCTTTAAAATTCATATTAATTTTTTTTTTACTAGTCTAAATACCCTGCTAAAATATTGAAGCTATTTTAAGCATGCATGCAAATATATATACTGACTATACCGAGAGGAAAAAATAATTAGTAGATGTCTTATATAATAATAGTAGAAAATAATTAGTAGATGTAATCTATGCCTCCCTCCCCAATGTTTGAGTCATGGGGGAGCAGCAGCCCCCCGAAATGGTACACTTTACTTAGCTTACAATATGATATTTAATATACAATTGAACTTTAGCTTACAATTTGATACACAACCGCCCCCGAAGTAAAATCCTGGCTACGTTACTGTAGTAAGCAACGACGGATACGGAAAGGGAATCCCTGTTGTCGTGTTTTTGGAAGCGACTGGAACAAGCAATTTTACTATTTGTCATGCAAACCCGTACAGCACAAAATTTGTTGTTTTTTCATCTCAGAATTTTCGCTCTTTTTCATTTGCATAATATAACAATCAAACATTATTGTCACATCAGAAAACTTTTGTCTTATATTATTGTTCCTAAAACGTGACGTGACACTCTCAAAATATCTTTTCTGTCATTGAGCTTATATAATAACCTGTAACATTTCTGCAATGTAACTAATACTTTTCACTATATTCGCTAACGTTAGAAAGGTTACTAAAGAATTCTCTGTTTGAACGCTTTATTTGTTTTAATGTTGTGTAATTTTTTAAAAATCTCTTTACCAATTTTTTTTTCCCGAAAAGGTATCTATTTTGCTACTTTTTGCTTCAATTAGTTTTATCGTTAACTCTTAGTAAAATATGCTGATATGCCATTGCTAGTAAACCCTTAGCTGTATCTAATATTAACACTATTTAATTCACCAAATCACTGTGTGTGCAAGTTGTATACCAACACACAATCAATAATGGGGGGGGGGATCTTCATGCATGTCCGATTTAATATTAATTATTTAATATTTAATGAAATGGGGATTGTCATGATCTTAATATTGTTCCACTTTTTAAAGAAAGAGACAGTCATTGAGGCTTTAGTAATAAAACACGCATGTTCAACCAGACAATCAAGCTATTCGCACATGGAGAACATGCACTTTCCACGTTTTCTACCTTGTACTTACGCGAGCCAAGGTGCTTCCAATTTCAACAACTTTTGAATATTTTTCCATTTTTTAAAGAATGATACAGTCATTGAAGCTTTACTAATAAAACACGCTTGTTCATCCAGACAATCAAGCTGTTCACACATGGAGAACATGCACTTTTCACGTTTTCTACCTTGTACTTACGCGAGCCAAGGTGCTTCCAATATCAACGGCTTTTGAAGCTCACCGCTTTCATATCGGCTTTTTAGACCACCCAGTATATCGGAGCGAGGCAATACTTCCTCCTAACTTGAAACTTCTTCCTGAGATTTCGGTTCAGAAGTGCAACATCTCTGCGTTGAATTGCATTTTAAAGTTATATAAATACTTATAATAGTGTAATTCGAAATACTGTTTAAAAGTTTTTCGTCACTTTTTTACACTCAGAATTAAAAAAAAAAAGTTTTAAGAGAAGCATATCCAACTGATATTTTCTAAAATATAGTGAATTTTATCCAGATATTTATTTCACTAGCTGAAGCAGTGTCTTATTCAAGGCAAGGTTTGGGGGTTTAACCCTCCCCCCTTGACACTAAGGGCCGTATTCTCCAAACTTTAAACCCTGGAGTTAACCCAGCAAAGCGAGCTACTTCAAGGGTTAGTAAGAAAATGGTATTCACAACTCCAAAATCAGGGGTTACCCCAAGAATTGACCCTGACTCCAGGTGCAGATTCTAACCCCGCAATATCGGAGGGTTGACTCTGGTTTAAAAATGGCGGATACGGGGGTTGTTTTTATAGGTTTGGAAAATCCCAAAAATTTGCTAATACTTGAATATTTTGTGCTTTAACAGACGGACACTGCTGTGAAAACCACCCATCAAGCTATAAAAGTAGCCAAAAGTCATAAAAAATCTTTGTACAATGTTTTCAAAAACTCTGGAGATTGACTGCGCTTTTTTTGCCGTAGAGACTGCAGGCGCCATCTGTCGGACTTATCTTGGTTTGCTTTTCCATTCCCTCTTTTTTCTGATTTGAACGTTTTTTTTCTTAATTATTTTTTATGTTGAAAATAAGTAAGTAAATTCTGATGCTTCCTATTTATTTTCTTGTCTCTATTATTCCACAGATGAGGGGCGATTTGGCCAGAGCACTGTAAATGTACTACGCCCTCGCTTTTTTTTTTTTTTTTTTTTTGTAAGAAGAGGCGGGATAAAAATATTTACATTGAAGAGATTAATCATTTAGGTGTAAAGAATTTAAAAAAAATGTGTTGTTGAGGCGTTAAACAATTTTGTCTGATTGTAGTGTACTGTACTAGGGAATAGCGAATTAACAATTTTTCACACAAATGTGAGAAAAAAAACAACATGCTTCAGTATCATAGAATTTTTTAAAGACATACATATTCTATGTATAATATATAAAGTATCCCAAAAAGAAAAACATCAAAACTGCATAAATTAATTTTTGAGTGTTAAAAAAATATGAAAATTCCTAAATTTGAAAAAAAGTATAACAGACACGAAATTTTATTTATAAAAAATATCGGATGTAAATTTGTATTAAATGTTTAATCAGTGTATTTTTTTATAAGTAATTTTCACATTTTAAGGCGCAGTTTGCATAAAAACAAATTAAATATCATGAAGGAAGTGTATGTGGTTGGAGCTGGGTCGTCAACTCCCCTGAAGACCTCTGAGAGCAACCATAGCTCGTGACGAAAGCAAAGTTAGGCCGTAGGTTTTTCGGCTGGGTTACTAGCTGCGCTCGCGTATCATCGGAGCATTATCGCCAATTCATCCCGCAGGTACTATTATTGAGAACAAGGGCAGGTACGTCAAACCGGTCGAACGGCAGGTAAATCGTCACAGGTGAAAGAGAATTGGCGATAGTGTACTATACCTTTTCGCCATCAATGGGATTTTGTTTGCTTCGAAGTTCTTGAAGAATGTCCATTATTTGATAAAACTATGCTTGTTAATTGTATTTAAAACATGGTATACAAGTATTCAGTACCTTTTTGTAGAGGTAATTATGCAGATGGCCCCAAGGTATCCGTTTTCAGTTTACCAAAGAATGAAGAACTACAAAGGAAATGGATAAATGCCATTCCACGTGCAAATATTAATCCATGAAAGAATTTTAAAGTAAGTGCTTTTATGTTTGTTTTTAAGAATGTATGTTTAGTATATTTGAATTTATGTAGCTATAAATCTTTTAAATTCATATAAGCATTAAATTTTTTCTTAATTCATGAATTTCATTTCAGTATACAAATAATTTTACATTCTTTATTGTGTATATATATAGATATACACAAGTGTATATATATAGATATGTGTGTGTGTGCGTGCGTGTGTTATCAATACTTTTTTAATTCCTCTTTTAAAAACATAAAAAGTAAAAGCTGGACTTAAAATTGCAAAATAATAATAATAATAATAGAAATTTTGAAAACAATATGTAAAATAAAATCATATTTTGTTATTTGATTTGCAGTTGGAAGAAAATTTTGAAAATTTATTTTTTACAAAATTACAAATAACGAATTAATAATATTATAAAGATTGATATTTAATAATTCTACGAATACTGATAAAATTATTACTCTTATAAGTAATAGCATTATTTAAACCTCATAGTTCATAAAATGTTATAATGTAGTTAATAATGTTAGTTCATATAATAGTGTAGTTCATATAATGTAATATAGTTAATAGTAATCACAATTCTCGATCACTTGATATTTATCTGTTAGTAAAATGTAGGCTTTTTTATTTAATTAGTGAAAACTATTCATTGCAGGTCTGTGAATTACATTTAAAAAAAGAAGATAATAGGAGAACTTCAGAATGCTGCAATCCAGCAACGGGTGAGAAAATAGTGGCAACCTTAACACAACCAAGACTTAAGGATGATGCTTTGCCTACAATTTTTCATGGCTGTCCTGCATATTTATCAAAACATATTAAGGCCAGAGAAGCTCCAGAAAACAAAGCTGAAAGGAGAGAAAATGAGCAACTGCAAAAGACTCTTGAATTAAGTGTGAAATCATTTGAAGAATATCAATCAAAAACTTCCTTTCAAACTCTGGAAGAATTATTATTATTACTAAAGGATATTTAAATTCCAGATGTGTTTACGATTGTCAAAGCTGAAAATACAGTTATGTTTTTAAAAATATCTTCATTGCCAGTACCTGAATTATCGTTATCAATAATAATAGATGAAAATTTAATGGTAAGTGTTTTTTATCATAAAGTACCTATCACTGTGCATAATAATTTTAAATTCCCAGTACAATTTACAAATATAAATGATTTGCTGTCTCTATTGCATGAATTTATAAATTACAATGGTTTTTCTTTTGATAAATTAAACAATTTAAAATCTTCAGTAAAAAATATTTGCTGCGAGTTAAAGCTAATTGTTCCTGAAAGAAGCCATGATTTAATAGATTTTTTATATGAACATATTAATTTAATTGGTAAGTAAAACAGCCCATAGATATAGTGCAGATCTTTTAGTATTAAGTAGTTTGTTAGATTCAATATCTCCCCATGCATATAGATTTCTCAGAAATAGATGTGTATTAATTTTACCACATCCAAGTACTCTTAATAGACTCACTTCATCTTATAATTTAGATCCTAGAGTGCAAGTACTGCAAGATAATTTCTTAAAATATGCTAAAGATAAATTTCCATATTTAAATAATTTTGACAAAGTTGTAAATTTAATGATGGATGAAATTCATTTAAAACCCTTTCTAGATTACAAATGTGGTGACATAATTGGAGCCTCATACAATTCAGGTAAAGCTGCAAATTCGGCATTTGTTTTCATGATACAAAGTTTGAAATCTCCTTATAAGGATATAGTACATATCTTGCCAGTAAAAACAATAACCGCAGAATTATTGCACGAAGTGATTTCAAAAGTAATTAAAGGGTTACACAGTATAGGTTACAATGTTATTTACATATCATCTGACAATAGGAGTGTGATTATTAGTAGCTGAATTTGGTTAGATTGAATAATACTGTTTTGAGCATACATGCTGTTCTAGTATTCAATTATTTTAAAAATGAAATTTTAAAACTAAGAAGGGTATTCCAATCAAATTATAAAGATAAATTTATTCATTGTTAATTGAATATGAATATGTTTATAAATGTAAATAATGTAAAAAACTTTATATTTTACTTAATAAATATTTTTCGATTCAAACTGTCTATGTGCTTGTTTTTCTTTAATTTTCTTTATTTTTTATAGGTGATAATTAAGAGTTTTGGAAACGTTTTAATTAATATTAAACTTTTTTTTAGTTTTTTCTAAATGTTTTAATGCTTCTACAAAGGGGGAAAACTAAATAAACTACATTTTCATAGTAGTAGCTCTTTTCTGCTACTACTATTATTTAGCTCTTTTCTGCGGTTGCCAGAGGGCATTAGTAGACTGTAGATTAACCTAATAAGCCATTCTAATTACCCAGATGAAGGACCTGACTTAGTGGCTATTGTCAATTGAATCACATTAAATTCAGTCAAATATATAATGTACCCCCTTTTCTGTTTTTTTTTTTTTTTTTAAGGCAAAGCACATTAGGACTCTCTGCCACAGGTAGGAATGCCTTGAGCGGAGGCCATACTAATCGGTTCTAATGGGTATTCATGTGGAGAAAAAACGCTCAAAACGCTTCACCGTTAGATCGACAGCCGTACGATAGGCCAGAACTCAGGGGCTCTACCACGATGTTATAGGAGAATAACAGTGACGGTCTCTCTCCCGCATATTCTAATTCTTCGGATAAATAGCCATGACCCTCCATTTGGTGATAGCACGATGAGTGTCGAATAAAAGAAGTGAGTATTTTTGTACCTGCTAGGTCAATCTCGACACTGGGACCGATCAACCAATCAAAGCGCACGGATTCCTCTCCTTTTTCTTAAACAAATGCATTGTCTTCAGAATTTCCGAGGGGTAGGGAGAAATAGATCAAGGAAGGAGTGTGCTTTTTAACAGGGAGGGTGAGTCAGCCTTGCCAGGGAAAGGGTTTCTTTTGTGGGAGTGCTTAACACTCCATAATACACACAATAAAACACCCATCCATCTTCTACTCTTCGTTATCGGAATGCAAGTTTCCGCCTACATCTGACGTGTCGGAAAAAACAGCATCATTTCCGATGGTGAATACGATACCGGAACATTTCCAACACCTTCGGAATAAGACACGTCGGATATTTCTCGGATTGTGACGTCATGAGTCGGGAAGGCTTAATTTAGCCGGTACGGAAAGCTTTCCGATACTATCGTCGTAGAGCCCCTGGACTTTTCCTCTTAAGCCATCTACCAGTGTTCAGTGTCTTATTCAAATGACCATTGGTAGCTCTTTACTTTCTTAAAAAATTTTTACAAAAGAAAACAACAAAGTTATATAATTATACTACATTTCTTGAAAACTTTTAATCCATTTTTTCATGACAAGTAACAGAACAACACCTCCCCCCCCCAAAAAAAAAAGTGGCATCAGTTAATCCACTTGCACTTCCATGAAAATGTGGGAAGCAGAGTAGAACAAAAAAACAAGGTGAAGCAAAATCGGTACATTATTTGTTAGAGTGAGTAAATTACATAATGTTATGCACACTTAATTCAAACGAGCGAAATTCGATCAGTCGGAGTGAATTTTCGATCCTTTCCGTACTTGAGAGTGCACTTCTCCTTTAGGAGCGTTTTCCGATCCCTGAGCGGAGCAAAATTTTCGGGGCGAACGTTATCAGTATTTTGGTAAACAGAAAGCAGGGTGTGGATTTCGCAGGAAAGGAGTACTTAAAGAACATTTTTGCGTTAATACTGTAGGTTCCGATGCAAAAAGGTGGAAACCGAAATATTTTTCTTTCACTCCCTCTTTGATCGTTATTTTCCCTCCTTTGAATTAAGATTGTACTACATTACTTTAAAATATATTCGGTAATCGGTACATTATACGTAAAAAAAGTAATTTTAGTTGGTTCTTGCGTTATGCATGGGCCCCAATATGGGCGAGTGGATATAGACACTGAGCATGTTAGATGGCTGAAGTGTGAGAGTCCCAGGTCCGGGCATATCGCGCGGCCATAGGTCTAACGGTTGCGTTTTAAGCGGTTTTCTCCAGAAGTTGGATAAGCGTAAGAACCCCTTAAAAATTCCTCCTCCCAAAGCACCTCTCCTTAGTCAAATAGCCCTCCAGCACCTTTGCCTTAGTAAACATAACAATACAGTACTTGCATTGTGTATGCTCGTGCAGCGTACCTCTCTCCGAATTTGCACTGTAGAGGAATTTCCCGAATTTCAATTAAAAATAAAACAAACCTTCATTTATAGAGAAGTACAGGCACAATGGGGATAGAAGTAGCGTTCTTAATACTGAAATGTTCAATTTAGAGGGTGTTCAGAATGCAAGGAGTTCATCTTAAGTCTACGGAGTTTCGCTGGGAACTTCGGAACGTCTTCATAATATCGGGGTGTTCACATCAGAGCAGAACCCGATTATGACCAACAGGGGCCCCGGATCTATGAAATTTGTTTTATTTTTCATAAAATTTTGATATAAAAAAGAATATTTCAGAACAACATTTGATATTGAGGTCCTTTCGAGCCGGGGGCCCTGAGCAAAGTCCCGATTTGTCCATGCGATAATAAGGCTCTGCATCAGAGAGCGTTCATTGTATGCTAGTTAAATAAGCTAATTGAAACGAAATGATAAAATGATGATTCAGGCAAAGAATAAAAATGTTACGTTAAAGTGAAAAACGTAGAAGTTAATTTTAAAGCAAATAAGACTACAACTGTACAAAAAAGGTTATTAAAAAAATATCAATTAAATGATGTAAGGAGTTTACATAATTTAAAGGCTGTAGTTTGAAAGTTTAATTTGCGTGATGCACAAAAATATGCAGTTGTTAGGTAGATGCGTTTGATGACTCTTGCAAGCCACCCTCTTTTTCTACCACCACAGAGCATGCGTCATAACCTTCACTGTAAGAAATATAAGTAAAAAATAATTTCGTGAAAACGCTGAAAATGTACTGGCTACTGGAACGCCATTACTACACTGCTGGCCACCCAAATTGCAACACCAAGAAAAACAAGAGATATCACAACAAAATTTATTGTGTAGATAACATGTTGACCAAGTAACAAATGATTAAATTTACAGCATTCTATGAAGCGTGGTTCCTGCCAAAATCAGCACCCAGAGTAGCCGCCGTTGTTGGAGATCACAGCTGCCACACGCCTCGGCATTGATTCAAAGAGACTTTGAATGTGTTCTTGGGGTACAGCAGACCAAGCAGCTTCCACACGTTGCCAAAGTTGATCTGGTGTGACAGCTGGGGATGAACTCTGGGTCAGTCGTTGAGCAACCATGGACCACATGTTTTCTATCGGCGAAAGATCCGGAGAGCGCGCCGGCCAGGGAAGCAATTCAATCTGGTGATTGACGAAGAACCCTTGGACAATGCGTGCCACGTGTGGCCGTGCATTATCCTGCTGAAATATGGCTGTTGGCAAGCCCTGAAGGTAAGAAAGGACAACTGGCTCCAACACCTCGGAGATGTAGCGCTGGCTGGTTAAAGTACCGGCAATGCGTACTAGAGGAGTGCGAGAGAGATATCCGATACCGCCCCATACCATAATACCCGGTGCAGGACCAGTGTGACGGTGCATAATGCAGCTGTTCAGCATCCTCTCTCCACGGTGTCTCCAGACTCGAATCCGACCGTCGTGGTGTTGCATACAGAAGCGTGACTCGTCAGTAAAGAGAATTTCATTCCATTCTGTCGTCCACATCCTTCTTTCATCGCACCATTGGCGGCGGAGACGTCTGTGGTTCCGCGTCAGAGGTAGACAAAGCAACGGACGTCTTGTGGACAGACCATTCTGCTGTAAACGACGTCGAATGGTACGCGCAGACACTGGATGATGCGTTACAGACTGAATCTGCTGTGATATGGTTCGTGATGTGACTGAGCGGTCCGTCACTGCCATGCGTACAATCTGCCTGTCATCACGTGACGTGGTGCACTGAGGTCGATGCGGTCGATCACGTCTGTCCGTCGTACCCTCCTGCACCCAACGATCACATATCCGCATCACAGTTGTTTGGTTTCGTCCAATACGACGACCGATTTCCCTGAAAGATAACCCACAATCTCGGTATGCCACTATCCTTCCTCTGTCAAACTCGGATACTTGATCAAAAGATGATCGTTGTTTCCTACGAGGCATAATTTATCGTTTTTTTGAAAAAAAAGCAAGAAAAACACAATTGCTGTACTTGAAACCGTCGAAATCTCCAAGCCTTAAATAGCGCTTTGAGGTGGCGCCACAGGCGCGCTTGATGTGCGTCTGCGCTGAAATTCTAATCATTTGCATATCTCACCTCAGCTAATGCATGTTGTAAATTTCATATTATTTGCATGCTTCCTTCAGGGTGTTGCATTTACGATGGCCAGCAGTGTATTTCCGTATATTTACGGAATTTTATTCCTGTAAATTCCACTAGAAGTTTTGTACCAGTGAGACGCTGGCCCTTAATATACAGAAATTATCCTGTATTGAAATGTAAACGAGGAATTTCCGTAAAATTTTACGGAAAGTTTCCAGTAATTGTACTGTTATTTATTAGAGTGTTGTTCTATTAGTTTTTCCTTGTTCGGTCCGATATGGGAACATTTTTCTTTAACGGCGCAAGCGCTTTTCCATAAAATTCTTGTGGGAATGAGAAGCCTAGAAATTCTTTAATTATCAGAGTGCTGATTTGCCAAAATATACAGAAAGGAATAATTGTTCTTTCGCAGCAATGTCGGCAGTCTCATCTGCTAGAATGGAGAATGTTGCATGTAGTAGAATTGTTAATGTCGTTAATACTGATGCGATACGAAAAAAGTGGACTGTAAGACGAATGATCAACAATTAATTTCTTTATTCTGTGACTATTTAAATTTAAATGAGTCAAGAGGGTACAACGATGCCGCGCTTACGGCTTACAAACGAGACTACTACAGGCGAAAATCACAGCTACCACACAGAACCCATCGATAGGGTTGCCAGAAGCGGATTGGCGACAAGATACAAATATGAATAAGGTAATGGTAATACAAGCAAGAACATTTCTCCCCCACCTTGCAACGACGGAGGCATTCAAATTAAAGATACTGGTTATATTATCAAAATAACAATCAAAATTGGTAAATGAGATTAAATAATGCCATCACAATGATATTAAATAAAAATACAATTATTTTCAGTTTTCAAAAAGAATAAAGTGAAGAAAAAAAAACCATACATACATATTCAAATTTTAAAATGCTTTCAAATA